>OMLF01020093.1:0-10071 GCA_900302615.1 Holocentrus rufus
AGTGGATAAACTTTAAATTCTGGTGAGTATTTTGACTCGAAAACACACAGACACGGGATAACAACACAGCACACACAGATGTGGTGATGAATTGTGGTTTTTATAGAGCTAGTTTACTTGAAATCTAGTTTCTAGTCAAAATGAATGTACTTTTCCATACAACCGGGCTACAACCAAACGCCAAAGCAAAGCAGAAAGCTTTGGGGTGCATGTCAGCTAAGTGGCATGCAGCCAATATACCTTCAGATATCAAAATAATAATTATTTCGCTGTATTTTAGTAAAATAGTGCATATTTCTCGGCGCTTTCTGCCCGCGGCACGCGTCAAAAATAGGCTCCACGCCGAACTTCTAGGTGAAGCGTCGCTGCTGCGTGGCGTGAGACGCGCGTCTCAGGTGCGTCTCACGCAGCCGGTGTGGCTGCTCTAATCTGTTAACATGGGCGCCGAAATGAAAATCGACAGGTAACGCAGCCGCCACGCAGCCGCGACGCATCCAGTGTGGACCAGGCCCTATGCTGTGAGTAGCTGCAGCCCAGTGGTGACTGTTTAGGAGAGGTAATGGTGGGAGAGATTTCTTCTTCAAGATTTCGAAATACCCTGGTATACTTCATACTGCCTAAGCCTACTGCATAGTAACATTATTGTGGTTAATCTTAATTTTCACCAGAGCCGGAGAGGGAGAGCTGCAGCGCTCACCTGGACCAGTGTACCAGAAGAGAGTGCCTGCTATAGTCCCTCATCATGTATGTGGGGGTAGATGTTACCAAGAGGTCAAGGAGTAGCCTACCTCATGAGTTTGATTTTGTATTGAACTAAAATTCAATGATGGAAAATATTCAGTATTGCTTATTAAGGTTGATTTTTAAATTGATATATTAGACAATGGTTTATTAATGGATGTTTATTATCCATTCATGTATTTACAGTGCATTCAGAAAGAATTCAGACCCCCTTCCCTTTTTTCACTTTTATGTTGCAGCCTTATGCGACAATCTTTTAAAATCATTTTTTCTCTCATTAATCTGCACTTATTACCCCATAATGACAGAGTGAAAACAGAATTTTAGAAATTTTTGCGATTGTTGCCCCAGTTTTCTGTGGAAACTGTCCCCATGTCACACACCCAACATTTACACTTTCTGATCGTACTGATCTAATCACATCCTGTTTTTTTTTTTTTTTTTTTGCTCGTCATTAATAAACATATTTTTCGCCCACTGTCATGCCAGCTCTAGCCTTGTTATAAAACTATATTATGTAAATGATGTGTCATTTAATAAAAGCAGTCATTTCAACATGTAACTTGATTCTACTCTGTTCTATTTTCCTGGCAGCTGCACCACAAAGCTCTGCAGAGGGTGGTTGGATCAGCACACCACATCACCAGGACTGAGCAGCTAGCCACCCAGGACCTGTACAGCCAGCGCTGCAGGAAGAAAGCATAGAGGATTCTCTCTGACCCTTGCCATCCCAGCCACAGGCTTTTCACACCCCTGTCATCTTGCAGGCAGTACAGGAGCACCCGGACCTGAACCAGAAGGTTCAGAATCAGATGGTTCGCAGAATAAGCCGTTCTGGCTCAACGCCGGAACTGGTAACAAGCCAAATGTGGGCCAAGTCTGGCGCTTCTGGTTCACTTCAGGCTCAAACGCGGGCCTAGTCCAGTTATCTTGGCTTAGTTTTGGCTTGCCGGACTTGGGCCGAGTTGGGCCCGACAATCAGCCGTATCTCTAGGCCGAGTCTTGGCCAACTCTTTGCCAGACTCGGCCCAGACTTTCAGAGCTGCACATGTTCCTCGCTTTTGCTGTACCTCACGGCCGAGTCGGTGCAGACACCGCCTGCCAGATTTGGTCCGAGTGTTTTTCTTCTGGCACACATGATTTAGGCCGCGGTTGGGCCGATAAAATTTTGCTAGCTGCGTGTTTCCCAGTTTGAGATCACCATGAACTAGAAACCTCCTGGTTTTACAAATTTTCCACATACCTTGTAAAGGGTAACATTTTTTTTGCAGTTCATTACATTTGAAAAGTACATATGACAGTGATGGTGGATGAAAGGCTCACTGGTAAACCTAAGTTTTCACTCATGTCAAAACAATGTTATCTGCTACGATTATTCTCAAGTTTTGTACAATAAACTAAACTGAATTGAAGCATACTCCAGTTTTGTGGAGTAAAGTGGATAGAAGTAAGCTCTAGTGGTGTACTACACCTAACTGCCACTAGATGGAAGCAAAGACTAATTTTACTTTCTTTAGTTCACCGTTTTCACCTGTGTTCATTCTGTTTATGTTCATTAAAATTTAAGTCAGATCACTAATGTTGTACTACAAATATTAATGGAGTTTCATGTAATTAGTGATTGGCACCCGTCATCATACATCTGGATTACAATGGCCCTATAACCTGTGGTGGGGCAAAGCAGCATCACTCTTTAGATTACTTTAGATTATATTACGTTATCTTACATTAAATTAATGATCTCTGTGGTTAAGTTATTTTAACAGTGGTAATAGAATTCAACAGGGGGGGAAAGGCAGATAGAAAATAAAACAATTATAAAATAAGCAGTAAAAGGAAGAGACAGAACATTTGATCACCTTTGTGTGCCAGGATCAACAAAAAAGAACAGAGAACAGATAAAGTGAAAAACAGTTCATTCTTAATTTGCCATTAAGAATATGGAGACACAAGTGAGTTGGGCCTGTTTTGCTGTATGTAGCATTATGTGGCAGACCCTGGATTGCTATGGTCCTACAGTATAGTATTTTACCATCTAGTTGTCTGACTGACACTACTGATATGTGTATGATAAATTCAAGAGAGGCTTTTCAAAGGTAAGTACAGCACACTGGCGTGTGTTGATGTTTGGGGTAAGTTGTTTTGATGCCTTGGAACTGTAGCATGGTTTCTGTGCTCTGTCTTATAATTCTTCCTCTCTGCCTCTCTCTTCTTCTCTTGCTGACTGTTACAAAGTCTCCCCTGTATGATCTTGATGCAAGAATATTGGAAAAATGTATTACATTATGTAGAAATGTTCAATTGATTGAGATCGTCCATAACTGCTGATACCATCTTGTGCAATTTTCATGATGAAACACTGGTAATTACAGGGATAAAAACAAACAAACAAAAAGAGAGAGAGAGAGAGGGAGAGAGAGAGAGAGAGAGAGAGAGAGTATGTATTCTTATTTGTTTTCTTTTATTGGTCTGCTGATTTTTTTTAAATATCTCTCAGACCGCTCAGTCTTTTACACTATGTATCCAAACCAGGACATGTCAGTGCCAATAAATGTAAATACAAAACACACAAAATATTTCTTTGAATTCAGTTTTCCCAGTTTAGTTGTTCAAACCTGCTACTAAGGTTCTCCATAATGTAGGAATGGGCAAGTATTAATATTTGTGATCCTGAAGATTCCTTTTTAGAATTGATCCACACGTGAAAAATACATACCATGTGTTTTGTGTAGCCGTCAAATTCAATGATTGAGACTTAATATGTGTCTGGCAGTGAAAATCTAGAGAAAGAAAAAAAAAAGTGGTTTGTCGCAGATGTCTGGGACAGGAACTATTTCTCCTCCCACCCTATGTCTACAATCTTAAAAGCAGCTGAAAGACACACATGCTGCTGTCAGAGACAACAAACAAGCGAAGTGGGCTTGACTTGACACAGATAGTAGTACTCTTCTCCTGTATTGGCAGAAAGAAGCTGAATTAAGCATTGTTTGAAGTTAGGGTGTTTCAGTCCGCTAAACAATATTTGAGTTGAGTCAGTGTAAAAAATAACTACTGAAAAGGATAAAACTGAACATTCGTTAAATATTGTAGAACAACTGAACATATTTTACAATGTATTTTATTGAACACTTCTGATAATACTCAGTTTAATACTAATGAACAGGCTTGGAGATATAATTTTTGGCGTATTTACCCATTTTCACAGCAGGGATCAGAGACTTCATTTCTCCCTGTATATACTGTGTAAGAGGAGTTTCAAAAGAATTACTATACTAGCCCTGGTATTGCATGGTATGAGATCAAAAAGAAAACAATTGCCCAGTGGTATTGCCCAGTCCTGTCATAATGTGTTAATATTCCCCATGTGACTCTTTCTGTCATAATGTCTTTTGTCTGTATGAACACTGCTTACATAGATGGCAAATCTGATTTTCTAACTGCCATTACAGTGGACATGAGTGTCACTTCACCTCATGATGCTCGTTTCTGTAAAAGTAGTGGAGGAATATTATTGTTCTTGAGATTATTGCCAAAATTTCCTCATTTTTTTCCTCCATTGTTTTATTTTTGATTATTTAGTTTTTATTCATTTATTTTTTTCTGGGCCTTGCTCCCTATTGGCGTCTGGCAAATAGTGTCACAGTCAGCCTCCCTGTCACACTCAGTCTCCCAGTAATTTTCCACTCTCCCTCCCTCTGCTCATTACACCGGTGCAGCTCATTACCAATCAGCACAGTATATAAGCCTCACCAATCCATTCCTGACCAACTGCTCCATCCTGTTTGCCTTGCAGCCCTACAGCTTTGCATCGGAGGCAGCCAGGGTCGCCTTCGCCATAAACCATCTCACCGGCAGGGCGCGCCTGTGGGGAACGGCAGAGTGGGAGAGGGGTACGCCAGCCTGCTCCTCATTCCAGGCCTTCTCAGCAGAGCTTCGCAAGGTGTTTGGTCCTGTTTCTCTGTGTCCTGATGCCACTGGGGGACTCATTAGCCTGAAGCATGGTAACCGGCCCGTTGACTACGCCATCAACTTCCGGGCTTAGGCCCGTTGTTGTGACTGGAATGCATCGGCCCAGGGTGACACTTTTCTGAATGGACTTGCACCATACATCAAGGATGAGCTGGTTTTGTTTGACCTTCCAGCCTCTCGACGGACTCATTGAACTCACCACCAGGCTGGATAGACGCCGGGACCGCCAACCATCCGCCCACCTTTGTGGGTCGCCAGCCACCCCTGTTCCACCCTCAGAACCTGTGCTCGGGGGGGTTGAACCCATGCAGGTGGGGCGCACCCACCTGAGGAACGGGAGCGGCGATGACGAGGGAACCTCTGTCTCTACTGCGGCCAGGCCGGACACTTCGTCTCCCATTGCCCAGTAAAAGGGAGGGCTCAGCAGTGAGAAGGGGCATCATGCTGAGCCGATTCCAGAACTCTGCCCCTAACACTAGACCACTGTTTCACACCCAGCTCCTGCTGTCAGGGGACTCTCATGCCCTTGCCACATTCATTGACTCTGGGGTAGATGTCAGCCTGATCGACGAGGACCTAGCCATTCAGCTGGGAATCAATCAGGTCACTCTGTCTCGTCCTGTGCTGGCCAGTACCCTAGATGGTCATCTTCTGGGGACCGTCACACATCAAACCACACCCGTCCATATGCTCCTGTCCGGCAACCATCACGAGACCATCCAGTTTCACGTCCTGAGGTCACCCAACCTTCCGCTGATCCTTGACTACCCCTGGCTTCGTCGGCATAACCCCCACATAGACTGGTCGATGAAAACCATCCTGGGGTGGTTTCCATCCTTTCATTCCTACAGCTCTCTGAGGCCCTGCATCGACTACAGGGGCCTGAACAACATCACAGTAAAAAATCGTTACCCTCTCCCCCTCATCGCCTCAGCTTGCGAGCTGCTCCAGGGGGCCACCATCTACACTAAGCTGGACCTCCGCAATGCCTATCATCTGGTCTGGATTCGGGAGAGGGATGAGTGGAAAATGGCCTTCAACATGCCCACTGGACTCTATGAGTACCTGATAATGCCCTCCGGGCTTACCAACACCCCGGCTGTTTTCCAAGCTCTCATCAATGATGTTTTAAGGGACATGTTGAACAAGTATGTATTTGTCTACCTGCATGACATTCTGATCTTTTCCCAGACTAAGCAGGAACACGTTCACCACATCCAGACAGTCCTGCAGCACTCCTTGTTCGTGAAGGCAGAGAAGTGTGAGTTCCATGCTACCACTGTTTCCTTTCTGGGGTACATCATCAGCCAGAACCATATGGAGATGGACCCCACCAAGGTCTCTGCCGTCACCTCCTGGCCCATCCCCGACTCACATAAGCAGTTGCAGTGGTTCCTGGGGTTCGCCAACTTCTACAGGAGGTTCATCCGGGGGTACAGTTCCGTGGCCGCCCCACTCACTGTGCTCACTTCCTCCAAATGGACCCAGGGCGCTGATGAGGTGAGGTCCCTGACCCTGAAAAGCAGTTTGTGGTGGAAGTGGACGCTTCAGATGTGGGGGTCGGGCCGTCCTTCCCAGCATAGTACAGAGAACCAGAAACTGCATCCCTGCGCCTTCTTCTCCAAATGTCTGTCATCGGCCGAGAGAAACTGATGATAATGATATTGGCAACCGAGAATTGTTGGACCGACCATAAAAACCTGGAGTATATCCGCACAGCCAAGAGACTGAACTCACGCCAGGCCCGATGGTCATTATTCTTCACCAGGTTTAACTTCTCCCTCTCCTACCGACCAGGCTCCCGCAACATCGAGCCAAACGCCCTTTCACGCCAGTTACTGTTCGGGGAAGAGAATACCCCGAACCCGGACACCATCCTTCCTGCTCCCCGCCTGGTGGCCACTCTCACATGGGAGGTGGAGGAGCGGGTTAAGGCCACTCTGCAGGACCAGCCGGGTCCCAGTGCCTGTCCCCAGAACCGCATGTTTGTTCCTTAGGAGTTGAGGTCGGACGTCCTGCAGTGGGTTCACGGGTCCTGGCTCACCTGTCATCCTGGAATCCAGCGCAGCAAGGAGGCCCTGCAATGAAGGTTCTGGTGGGCTATGCTGGAGGAGGATACCAGGGAGTTTGTTAATGCCTGCCCGGTTTGTAATCAGCACAAGTCTCCATGGCCGGTTACCTGCAACCTCTGCCGAGGTTGACCCTGGTCCCACATCTCATTGGACTTTGTTACCGGGCTGCCACTGTCAGGTGTCAACACTATCATCCTGACGGTGGTCGACCAGTTCAGCAAGATGGCTCACTTTGTGCCTCTACCCAGGCTTCCGTCAGCCAAGGAAACCACCGAACTGGTTCTGCAGCATGTGTTTCGGCTCCACGGTCTCCCATCAGATGTGGTGTTGGACCAGGAGCCCCAGTTCACCTCAGTCTTCTGGCGAGAGTTCTGCCACCTGATTGGAGCCTCCACCAGCCTGTCCTCTGGTTTCCACCCACAATCCAGCAGCCAATCAGAGAGGCTGAATCAGGAGATGGAGATGGTTCTCCACTGCATGGCGTCCAAGCAGCTTCTGTGGGTTGAATACACCCACAACTCGTTAACCAGTTCTGCCACAGGACTCTCTACCTTCCAGTATGCCTATGGCTTCCAGCCATCGCTGTTTCCATCTCTGGAGAGGGAGGCCTCCTGCCCATCCGTTGAGGCCTTCATTCGCTGCTGCTGCCGGACCTGGACCCAGGCCAGGTCTGCGCTCCTTCGGGCCGTGGACCGGTACTCAACTGCCGCCAACCGCTGTCGCTCCCAGGCTCCCGCCTATCAGGTGGGGCAAAAGGTGTGGCTGTCCACCCAGGACCTTCTGTTGAGGGTGTAGTCCAAGAAATTGGCCCCCAAGTTTATCGGGCATCAGGTGACGAGGAGGAGGAGGAGGGGTCACCATTGGAAGGGGACGAGCCAAGTTCTGAGGAGGCAGAAAGGGAGGCTTCAGAGGAGTTTTAGCCTTCCACCAGGCCCCCTCCACCTACCCGGCTCAATGTGAACTGTGTTTTGGGACGTCAGGAGCTGTCCCTTGAGGTGGAGGTTTTGTCACAGTCAGTCTCCCTGTCACACTCAGTCTCCCAGTAATGTTCTACTCTCCCTCCCTCTGCTCATTCCACTGGTTAACCACGCCCACCTTATCAGGCCAACTCCACTCACCTGCTGGCACAGGTGCAGCTCATTGCCAATCAGCACAGTATATAAGCCTCACCAAACCCTCCAGTCTTTGCCAGATTGTTCCTCTGCACTATGCGAGACTTTCCAGCACTTTTTGCTTGCCTGATCTCCCGTTGCCGACTCTGCCTGTTCCGGACCTGTTCTCCTCACCTGTTTCCTGGTAAACCTACCTGCCTGATGTCCACGACCACATGCTCTGCCTCAGTGTCCTGGGCTTTGGTTTGCTCCACCTGCTTCGACCTCTCCGCCTGGCTCCGGTGCTTCTCCTGTCTGCTCCCCATTGGTACCTTCCGTGGTCTGCCCTTCTGGTTCTGATTCTCCTGCCTGTCCCCGACTTTGTCGCTGCCCACTCCTCGTCAGCTCCACTGCACTGTCTGCTGGTTTGTCAGACTACAGACTCCTAGCTCCGGCTACAGCTCACATAGTAACCTCCTTCCCTTTCCTCCTGGTGGCTAATGAACTGAACTGTACGAGTCCGAGGGCTCAGACTTCCCTTCGCATTTACACGGCAGGGCTTGGCTGCTTTCCTTCCGCGAGTAAATACCTCAGAGACTGTGTCTGGGTGTGCAGCCTGAAGATTGAACTCTTTGCCGCATTAATCTACCCAGCTCTGCATTCTGTGTGCTGTGTTGAAAATAAAAGTCATTACCAAGCTGTTTCATGCTGCATTTGGGTCCAAACCACACCCATTACAAATAGACTTATACATGCATAATTTTGGCATCTGTAGTTAGATGACATGAAATGTAAAACCAAGTGTCTAGAATTATCACCATTTTGGAATAAATTGAGAATAAATTGTCTTATTTACACAATGTACCATGTGTATTACATGCTGCTGTAATACATGTCTTGGAATTTAGAAAGGGAAAAAAAAGTCGTTTTAGGAGAGGTTAGATGGTAGGGACTACACTGAACACATGACTTCAGTGGTTGTAGTTACTACTATCTAACTTCTCTTAAAACAATTTTTTTTCTTCTTAAATTCCAAGACATGTATTTCAAATACACAATACAATAAATAAGACAGCTTCGGAGTTGCTGTAAGGTTTATTTTTTCACGAGGCTAATGACTTCTCTAAACTTCAAGTCTTTATGCTAAGCTAACATGAAATGCTACCCATAGTAACCAAACCAGTGGACATACAGAGGTGAAAATTGTATTGAACATCTTATCTCAGTCTAGTCAGAAAAAGGGTATTTTGCCTGGTGCCTGGTGGTTTCTAGGACCACCTAGGTTCCTGCTAGGTGATAGCTTTCATGTAGTGAAGCTTCATTTATCGTGGAGTAACTTACTACATCTTCCAAGTAACTTGCCCAACACTGCCAAAGTGTGGCCGTTTTGAGTGTTGTCTGTGTGCAGAAAGGCTCCTGTGGGTCATATTCTGTGGGTCGTAATAGAGGGTAGCAAAAAACGACCTATGTGGTCATATGGGTTGGAATATATGTTGGTTTGCTGTTGGTAACAAGTGCTGAAAAGGGGTGGGCCTGTTATAAAAATTGTCAACATAAACTGTTTAGTCCTTGCCCAAAGGCCATTAGGTCTATGATTGATGTGAAATTAAGGCCTGCCACCTGATTTTCTGTACTTTTCCCTTGATATCTGAAAAAGTTCCATGTATACCTAGATTTTGCATCAGTCAAGCCAGCTTGAACCTCAAACTTTGTGGACTTCATATATAGTTTGAAACCAATTTTGGATTTCCTATCATTTGCTATATCATCTGTGTCAGGGTGAAAATATCTTACATGCAGTAAAGATCTGATTGTAGAGGGGATTTATTTTTAATAGTTGTAGCCTGGGGTCCCCTTCTTTTGATTTTCCAGCAGCCTGACTTAACTATATTACTGGGCTCCAACCACCACAGACAGGGAAAAGTGGAGCAAGATACTTTCCTTCAACCCAGACGACAGTGGTGGGTGAGTGTCTCTCCCAGCTTGCTTGAGCTACTTGGCAACTTTGGCAACTTTGACTCATAAACACAACAGCACCGTCCACTGTGAAATTTGTCTTTCTTATTGTAATTTCTTTGATTTTACTATTGATGTTGTTATGGAGCCATGTAATAAGCAGGATAATACACTCCAAGGTGATGTTCTATTGAAAACTTACCTCTGTGGAGGAATCCCTCATCTCAGGGGGTTCTGCACAT
>OMLF01020094.1:0-21802 GCA_900302615.1 Holocentrus rufus
TGGGCAGGCATCACCAGTCAGCGCAAAACAGATTGGGTGATTGTAGATGGCTCAGTCACTGCACGTTCTTACTGACAATACCAGCTTTTAATACTCCCAGAATGTTGAAATTGATGCCACATTGAAAAGGGTTATCTTTTTGTATTTTTTGGTATTGGCCCCAATATGTAAGGCGCACTGTACACAGTGAGACCATTCCGTGGAAAACACAAAATAAGGTGTGTCACCCTATCCCTATCACCCTAATTCAATTGCCTCCCTATCCCAAAAATCACTGAAGTGAAACAAACACCTTATGTATGAAATCCACTGAGGACCTCACAATATCCCTAACTTATTGTGAGTAGTGTATATACACACACACACACACACACACACACACACACACACACACACACACTCCAAAAATTTGAAACAACTTGATCTCTGTCTTAGCTCTGATTGTACTGATCCCATTGGTAAGCAGCACTTATATATTAAAATGAGTAGAAAAGTAAAGGTTGCACATTTTTCTTGGATTTTATATTAAGGGGATCCTTCCAATCTGTGTGATCTTGTGCTTTAGGAGTCATAGGAGGATCTCCGTGCCCTCCTGACCTCATTAAGAAAATCATAACAGACATGAAACTGAAAGAGATAATGGTGAGCAGCTGTCCCATACCTTTCCCTTTCATTCTTCAATATTTTCCCTCAAAATTAGAGGTTGACCTACATACATAATGCACACACCCCTTTTGTATTTCAGATTGGATATGGATGCACAGAGAACAGCCCCATAACATTCCTGGGTTTCCCACGAGACAACGAGGACCTGAAGATCAACACTGCTGGATGCATCATGCACCACACCGAAGTATGAGTTCTTTTCCCTCTTTTTCATGCCAACATTCATCAACAATTCACCATCAACGCTGTGACGTATTCCCATGCTTCTTGCCTATAGGCTAAAGTGGTGGACTGCTCTACTGGGGAGATTGTCCCTCTCGGGGTCTCAGGAGAGATGATGGTCAGAGGCTATTGTGTGATGCTGGGGTACTGGGACGACCCTGAGAAGACTAGCGAGGTCATCTCCAAAAGCCACTGGTACAAGACTGGGTAAGGTGGATGTTGATTCATGGATGACATCAGTGATCAGAAAGATGCAGAAACAAGCGCGTTCTTGTGAGCGCACTCAGACCATTAGGAAGGCATGTAGACCTCCAGGCTTATTACCACCATTTCTGCTGTTACTGTTGCCACTATTGTTATCCTTACACATGTTACAACTAGTTCGACTGTAACTCCCACTACATCTGTTTTTACACCATTGCAACTATTCCATCTGGTTTTACCAGTATTGCTGCTGTTATTTCCAATGTAACCGCTGAATGCGCTGTACAGCTGCTACAGGGGGTACTTGACCTCTTTAGCCCTTTGAGGACTTCTCAAGACCTCATCAACTTTGGAACACTTTAAATAAAAAAATCCGCTCTTCCAGAATACCCCTCCTTGTCTGGTGTTACCAGACCTTACATCTCAAATGAGATAATCTGAAGCATGAACTTGTGAGATTCCTGTGTAGTATCTAGACTATATATTTTGAGGTATGATGCTCTGGAAATAGCTGCTGACCAACTGACACGGTGACGTATAGGGCCTGGTTTCCCAAAAAACCATCTTAGTGCAGTATGGATGAGGTATTTTCAGGTGGGTGATGAGTCATTTGACATTTGATTCTATACAGTGATTTGGCCACTCTGGACAGTCTGGGATACTGCCGCATTGTTGGACGTATAAAGGACATGATCATCCGAGGTGGGGAGAATATTTACCCTGCTGAGATAGAGCAGTTTCTCCATGCCCATCCTAAAGTACAGGAGGTGCAGGTGAGTAAATGGACCACTAGAGGGTAGCAAAGAGTCTCATAAGGGTTCTCCATACACTTTATGGAAAAAAAAGAAGAGCTTTGAAACTCCAGTTAAGTTTATTCCAGTTTGGCAGCAATTTTTATCGATGTACAGAAAATACAGTTTATGAAGATATGTTTAATACTTAAACCATCATAAACAAATTAAGTTAATCATTTGTGGTAGTACATCTTAGATGATTTTATGTTTCTGTCTGTTTCCCAGGTGATAGGAGTGAAAGATGAGAGGTTTGGAGAGCAGGTGTGTGCCTGTCTCAAGCTGAAGGAGGGCCAAACCTCCAGTGTGGACGAAATAAAAGCCTATTGCAAAGGCCAGGTGAGAGCAGTTGATAGATTGTAGGATATCAGCTTATACAGCTAAACTCAGAGCACTGCAACATCTGACACCGCACATTTTTGTTGTTTCTTTCTAGATTTCTCACTTCAAGATCCCACATCATGTGATATTTGTGGATAGCTTTCCCCTGACTTCTACTGGAAAGGTAGGGTACACCAGCACTGAAACCAGTGCATCTAAATAAATGGTCAAGATGGCTGATTAATATGTTTGACTGATCTAACCTGAAACTACAATGCCTGTCATTTACTTTTCTAGATCAAGAAGGCCACATTGCGGGAGGAAATGGAGAGGAAACTGGAGCTTTAAATTTGTGATGCTTTGTGCTGGAAAAGTCCACAATCCAGAGAAATACACTAAGTACCATGAGCTGAATGAGTATATGACACTTTGAATGAACAAATCAATTCTCTGCTGCTTTTCTATGACATCATATAAATGACTAACCTCATTTTTATCACTTAATACCTTGTTACTTTGCAATTACTTCAAGTTTTGGATGAAAATGTAACTGTTGGGTGCACAGTTTAATTCTTTGATCTTGAAACATATAAAATACAAAATACACAATGTATTTGTCTATGTCCTCTTAATCTTTATTAGCTTAAACAATTTGACAAATAATTGTACATCATAATACAACGGATTAACCATTGTACAATAGCAAAACTCATTAACACATGCCATACAGAATTTTAAATAAATATGACCTTAAAGCCAAATGTCAGTATCTACAAACGTGGTAGGCAAAGTTACAACCCTTACAAACCAATATAAACTGACTGTGGAACACTTTAGCAACAGGCTCATATAGTGCCCAAAATGACACCCGGTAATATAAAACCACCTTGAATACTGGACTAGAAGCTCCAAACTATGCTTTCAAAATGTCAAGGGGGCAACACTGAGAAATTAAAGATCCATGACAAGGACCAATGTGAGAGCCAAATGGATTCAGACACAGTTATGGGATGTCAAATGAATGCAATGTCAATGTCAGCTCCACTAAAAATCCAAGAGGCACATCAAACCAAAATGCGGTTCAAATGATAAACAGTTAGTCAGCGAATATGCTGCATGATACGATAACATGGGACACCATGAACTCATACACATTAGCCAAAGTGGATGGACTTTCTCCCAGATAAAGGATCTCTAACAGTTTCCACTGTTTGGTTTATTAAGTGTTCTTCTGTGTGGGGATTAATAGAGCCAAATTTACCTGCTCTGTTACTAATCAACAGTCAATAGTTACATAGCAGAATGAGGTAAGTGAGCCTGTCACAAAAAAATCTATACATTTAACATTTAAAAAGGCAAAACTGCTCCCCGAAATGCAATGGACATCCATAAAGGGGAACATTTGACTGAGGCAAAACCTGTGAGGACCAGTTTGTTTAAGTGCAGGTTTAACCCCGTCATTAATTCATGAGAAGACAGAACCAGCTGATATTTCAAAGCTTCAAAATGGAGACTCCTGCCAGCTTAATTACAACTCGGAGCCAGCAACGAGGAACGGCTGAACTATGACTACATGGCTTTGAACGGTCAACATTCACTTCAGTCGTTCTTGAAGATATGGAGCACATCCACACCTCTCAGACCCCACAGTACAAATACACACGTGCAAGAAAACAAGCAAAAGAGAAAAAAATTGCATCTTAAAGCATACCGTGAGATAAGTTAGTTACTTTGAACATATCCCTTTTTAAATACAATACATTCTAAAGATAAATTAGTATAACTGTGCAATTAAAGTGAAAGCATCGGAGAAGAAAGTTTAAGAGGAAGCTGTGGTCAATTCAGGACCTTTTGTCAGGTATAGTAGTTTTCAGATGAACTAAGTGGAACTAAGAATATTTATTGTACCACTTCAGAGTAGAGGTCTAGAGAGCAACACGTTTGCATTGACATTCACACAAGCACAGTACGTTACAGCTTAGGCACATGCCTGTATGCGGTAGGTATGTTTGCACGTTACTGTGCGCCTACTCATAGATGCATTCAGAGCTGCAAAATAGTGAGGCATGTTAATTGTATAGTCAAGTCTCTCCCACACATCAAATTCAAAAACGCACGCTCGCAAACAGGCAAACACACAATACTCTCACTCACTAACTCTCACACACACAAACACACAATGTAATGGTCTTTCAAGTGTCCTCTCTGTTCCCTAATTCTGTTGGGTGGATAGGAGTTTCT
The DNA here is from genome assembly GCA_900302615.1 of Holocentrus rufus. Lineage (NCBI taxonomy): Eukaryota > Metazoa > Chordata > Actinopteri > Holocentriformes > Holocentridae > Holocentrus > Holocentrus rufus. The sequence goes on from OMLF01020094.1 coordinate 4,446, forward strand.
GTGTGGTGTCGGGACACCTCACACACTGAGAGGCAGCATGCCTGGTGGAGACACCGCTCTGGATGATGCCATGGAAGTCAAGGCGCTGGGATCTAGTCCATTAACAGTCCTGCAGGACCCCATGAGTAAGAAAACAAACACAAAAAGGAGAAAGACAGAAATACACGTCAGGTACTGAATATTTCCTCCACAACTGAGCTGTCGTGTGCCTTTTTATGAACAATTGTGCTGGTCTCACAGGAATACAAGAAGCAAGGACAGAGCTTAAATGCTTGCTAAGGACTCACGTTTTGTCGAAATAAGTGGTATGTAGCGAATGGGAGAACTTGGTGGCCTTGCTGTTAATGAGTGTGCCGTTGGCTGTGGAGTAATTTTTTCTTGCTGCTTGGTCTTTGGCAAAGTTCCTACAGGCAGCCAGCTTGGACTCCAAAGCCTGGTGACAAAACAGGAAACACAAACTGCATTTAGCGTTGTCACAGGCATCTTCCCATTCGTCCTGTGATTTAGGACACGCAGTTACAAAAACATTTACTTTCCAAGTCTTAAAATTCACATGTAGCGCTACCATCTCGAAAAAAAAAAAAGGTAAACATGCTCTGTTAAAAGGCTGGTACTTACCCCAACCTTCCTGAGGAGGTCACCGACGATGTTAAGAGCAGAGATTCTGGCAGAGGGAGTGAGGGAAGTGCTGCCACAGCCATTTGTCAATGCTACAGCAGGCAGAAGGAGCAGGCAAGCCAATATTAACACACATATCAAAATCAAGTCGATCACCAATGTGTAATAAAGACTCAAGTGGATTCTGACCTTTTGGGGTGATGAAGGGATGCTCTATGCTCTTCCCCACAGGTGTGGCTGGGAGAGATAAGGAAGCTTGTACTGCTGAGTCCATCTTGTCGATGTCTAAGGTGGGTGAGCTGGGTGCTGACATCCTGTCTGTAGTCCTCTCCCGTACTGCCAGCTCCTGCCTCAAATCTGCAGAGGACAGACTCCCACACATGAGATACACCTCCACTCGGCTTAATGCTGGTTAAATATAGACTGAACAACAGCAGAGGTGGGCTTGTGTGCTCTGTGACTCTGTGAATACCTCGTGCTTCATCCTTCAGCCGCTGCACAGATACCAGAAGAGACTCCTTCTCGTCCAGCTCACTCTCCAGGAAGGCATTTCTCTCAATGGCCTGGTTCAGACGGCCCTCAAAGTCCTCCAGAGACACGATTGTTGCCCTGTAATAATAAACAATAACCCATATAGCATAATATAAATATCCAAATAACAGCCATTTTTATTCATTCACCCTGGAATTGGCCCAGGGGGCAGTTTGGGTCTCAGAACCACAAGGACCATGCTTCACGCTTCATGCTCCACATTTGCACAAAATTCTACAGGAAACATTACATCATGTGTGTACAGGTAGTGCAGGGAAACGTAGCTGAAAATGTTATACTATTGTTATGCCAAAATGTTATGTTTTCTTTCTTTGATGTGAGGGTACAAGGACAGAGGATGTTGTATTGCTGTACAGACTGCAAACCCACTGAGGCAAATTGTAATTTGTGAATTTTGGTTATACAAATAAAACTGACTTGAATTAACATGGTCAACTGTAAAACTCAGCTGATATAAAGTTGATACTAAGTTGAATATTAACATCAGACAGCCCGAATAAAGTGTGACCATTATTGTTTTACGGCACTATGTGTAGGCATAAAATATAAAGCCACGAGACCAGGATTGATCCACTAAAATCTTGACAATAAAAGTTATTTATTTCTAAATCTTAACCAACCAAAAACAAGCATGTTCTAAGTATGTCTGCTTTCCCAGTGCTAGAATGAAAGCAGTCTTGTTTCTGACTTCTCTCTGTACTGCAAGGCATACAGTGAGCCAAGTGTGAGGTGTTCCCCTGTCAGTCTGACCTCTTGGCTCTCTCCAGGTCATCGTTGGCCTGCTCAAGCTCCCGGACGTATTTATGAAGCTGCTCCTTGATGCTGCGTGTCTGGCCCAGGTCGTCTTCTAGCACGGAGATCTGCTTATAACTCTGGGCGTACTGTTGCTCCAGTTTCTCCTGATAGCGATGGACAGCGTGAAGGAGAGAGTAGAGTCAAGGCATGCATTGTTTAAATGAAGTGAGGAGAGTCTTTTCGAGTCCTACGACACTGCTAGTAAAGATGTTCTTCCACATTCATGTTCTTCCACATTCATTTCATTTTCAAAGATCCTCCTCTATCACTGGCATATTTTTGTTTCCTGTAAAGGCCCTGTGGCTCATTTGGTCTGGGGTAGATCAGAGTAGGTTCAGTTGCAGGGCTGCGTTCCTGGATGGGAGAGCGTGACTCATGATCTATTCAATGTCGTTTACACACTCATTTAGACTAATGCTTCTCTGGCCAATGCAGGCTACAGTGAATAACAGAATGCATGTGGTTGGTTTAAAGATGCATTACATCACCACAAGAGATCACTGAAACATTAAGACTAATGTTTTGGCCTGCTTGTATCAGAACAGAGCTGTACTTACAGTTTCTTCTTCTATTTTCTCTCTCTTGATCCTGACATCCAATTATGGAGTACTGCAGGATTACCTGAGGTCATGTATTAGTAACACCTAACATACAAAAGGACACTAGATCTAGTCCATGGCTCTAACAGAGGTGAGTAATTAAGTAACCATGAATCACTCTAAAAGTAGCCTAACCCATAAACCCAAAGAGCACACCAAATCCCATATAACCTACACTGCAAGTCACCGAGTCCAGTTACCTTCAGGTTGTCCACCTCGTTCTTCAGTCTCTGGTTCTCAGCTTGCAGGTCTCGGAGGCGATGTTCAGCCTGGCCGAGCTGCGTTTCCAACTCAGCCTCCAGCTCCCTGCTCCCCTCCTGGAACTCCTGCAGCTCCTCCTGGGCATCATGATAGCTGGACAGGCGCACACACACACACAAACACACAGAGTGGGGGGGGGGACAAAAACAATCAGGGTCACATATCAGCTGCTCATCACCCGCTATTCATTTCTGTGGAGCTGACCAGCTGAATGACCTCAGACAAGCCGCCCTGCGCTCTAGAATATTGTCTGGCTTTTGTTCTGTAAGGTGAGTCAGGTTTATGCATGTTCTGGAAGCTTTGTCTCCATGGTCAGAAATAAACCCACATGCGGGATACTTGCCTGTCACATATTTGTAGATATTCAGCCTTCAATGCTGTTTCCTCAACACATAAAATTATGTATGGGTCAGCATTTTGAGTTAAGCATCTGTAAATAGCTCTAAAGAGACAGCTGAAGTGAAAGTAGCAGGCTAGTTAGCAGCAAGCAAGGCGTACTGTTTAGTGTCTTCAGCTGTGAAAGGAGTCAAAGGTCAGGGGTAACAGAATACTGTAGGGGCTGGAACCAGGATGGGGGTGTGACCTAAGAGAGAGGATGTATCTACACACTGGTCAGAGCTGACCCCTGTATAGGGAACCTTCCAGTGAAAAGCATACACAATAGCCTCATACCCTGTCCCACTGTAAACGGTCTATTTTCATTCAGGTCTATTTGAGTAAAAAAAAAACCCAAAGAGAAACAGGGAGGGGAGTTCCAGACCGAGGAGCTTGGTGCTTTTAGTGATTTTAGCTAATCACAAAATCTGGTTTATAGTGCAGCACACCCAGGATGACATGACGGCTCACACTGCTCTGAGATCAGCTGACTGGTGTTATGCTGGCCTCACTGGCCTCACAGTGGCTCTAGTGAGTAGTGGAATCCATGAATCAGTTGTTGTGCCTGGTCATACCACACATACCAGCGCCACAGAGCCTGCTTCATCAGCACGCTGGGACGCAGAAGTCCCGTGTTCAACAGTACACACTTGTCCTCCCTCACCAAAACAGCTCCTCGTCGTTTAAAATAACCAACAATGACACATGTTTGTGAAACCCAAATGCACTAAATGTGTGAAAATGAGAAATGCGTGGCACTGTGTTTTAAAAGAGTTTGCCTTCGACATGATTATGTCTTTTGGCAATGATTACAAACTGTATGCAATTATGTCACGTGAAACTATGAAAGTATGAAAGTAATCAACTAAAATATATCCCTAGTGTAGGGAGACAGCTTTCAAAATGTTACCAACAAACATTGCAAGCTAACACTGTGACTGGTTGCCTGTAAAGTGATCCTGGGAAAACGTAAGCACCAAAACATGTGTGAGGCAAACCACTGCTAACTAGAGCCTTGGAGTTATTTTTTCCACGGGTTGATGTTTTTTCCCCTATGTACCCACAGCAGGAAATTCTTTGAAAACCTCCAGGATTTTAACCCCTTCTGTGCTGTTTTTCACTTCACCTGACAGACTTACGGACCCAAAATCCCCTGACGAAAGACACAGACGGGCCTAGTTCAACAAACATCAAGTAGCATGACACTTGCTGGTAGTATAACTACCAGTCTCAACATCTGCATTCTCTCTTTTTGATGTCAAATGTTTAGTCATTTCTTTGTGAGTAATCCACAGCTGTTTGTGAGGACTGATTTCAAAAAGCTTATGTGGTCCTTTGCCTCATATGACCAAACACAGACAAACTCCCAAACAAGATTATGCTGAGGCAAGGTTTCTGTGCTGAAACTTTAAACCAGGACTCAACCCAAAAATGTCCAAAGCATTTGGTTAAAAAGGATGAAAAGATTATTGCATATCCACATCTTTCATAACCACACTCAAAACCACAGTCTCAGCAACTTACGCTGTGTCTGACTATTACGTAAGAATGAAAGTCCACACTTTGTGTTTTTTAAGTGAAGTTGGGTCAGTGCTGCTCAAAGTGCATTTTTGAAAGGGTGTATATTTTGTAGGGAGGCAATCCATGAATATCGCTGTCATCTGATTGTGGCTTGGGATATTCATGGAGGCAGTGAGAGGAGTGATTTGGCTTTGACATACTGGGTAAAGCAGGTCCACTGTAACACCTTGTGAGATAGGATATCAGGTAAAGGAACACCTGATTTAACAACAACATGTCAGTGATTCTAATGGCCCCTCAGGAAGATGCATGAAAGAGCAGATAGGATATATGACACATTCATGCGAGACATGACCTCATTTCAAAGAACAAGCAATGGGAGCAAACAGAGACGCCCTCCATATGCAGTAAGCTGAGAACATTGTTTTTACATAACATCAAACCTAGACAGCAAATTATGTCATGACTGTGCTGAAAAAGACATCTGTTAAACATTCAGCCATGGAGGAAGAGGTTATACTGTATACCCTCTGGCTATGAAAATAATCAGACAGGATATTTCAGCACATGTAAAACAAATCACATAGTCTACCTTTTCTTGTATTGGAGGGCTAAAGACTTCCAGTAATTGATTTCCTCATCATTTGAAGAAAATTTGGGAATCATCTCTGTGTCCATGGCAGGGCACCCTGGGGATGAAAATGAAACACATTAGTCTTGTAGTCATAGTCTGACTGGACTAAATGTTGGCTAACACTTAATTGTCAAACAGAATGTAATAAAGTAGTTAGTGGGTCAAATGTTATGAACATTTTTTCACTATTTGTATTCTTCAGTGTGTAGAATAGCCCTCTCATTCCTCACTGGATGGCTTAACAGTGCAGATCTCCCATGACCCTAAAGTGAAACAAAGCCGGAATGGACTGGCTGTGTCATCCTCAGTTATTCATGAATCAATGACTTCAGCCACAGCCCGACGAGAAAAATCCCCCTCCCCCTCTATAATCAGGACTTGATATACTAACAGCCTCTTTGATATGGTCCCAATGCCCTGCTAACAAGTAGAATAGGGCCTCCTCCTAATTAAATTTCCAACTCGTGTGATGTCAGCAATAACCCACCACCCCTATCAGCTGCTATTCCTGTTCATTTAGTGTGGATAAAGCCAGTCCAATAGATCAAAGTATTCTGACCATGAGTTTTTCATCTTGGGTCCTGTTTGAAGCAACACAACTTTACTGGGTGGTTGTTGCTCTATTCCTGCTAGCGTATTAATTTGTGCTCCATGTGAGCACGCAGTGATTTGGGGAATAATTTAGCACATCTGGTGGAGCCGCTGTGTGTGTTCTGTGTGAGGCATACAGCAGCTATCTCGGTTGTGTAATTTATTTAGCTCCAGGAACATTCAGAGTCTGCCCACAGCTTTGAAGGATTTCCAACACACAGGTCAGGCAACCAGGGGACATGCCACCAAATACATCTTTGCTGGACTGAAAGTCAAACAAAAATCTGCTCACCAGTTTATTATAGGCACTTTCTCCCATTCTTTGGAACTGGACTTTGATACAAAGCCAAACATGAAACTTCTAAGCAATGGCAAGATCTGAGTTGGCTTTGGCTACGTCTAAAAATAGGATGCAGGAAGAAGCACATTTATGAGGCTGAAGAAATTTGTTTGCTCCCAAGTTAAAAATGTCCAGTGCAAAAAAGCACTTGAACAAATGAGAAAGCAGCATGCATTGAGAGTTTCTTTACTGAAATAGCCCAGTTTAGGAAGGCCTACATAGAGGAAGTGTTATTTCCTTTGAGATGAGTTAAACTGTGAAAGGAGATGGTGTGGACCCAGTGAAAGGATGTGAGGTCAGAGGCAGGACTGCCTGTCCTTCCCTTCAACATTCCTTTCAGATGGCGTTACAAACAACTGACTCGCCACAGGCCCCCTCACGTGTCAGTACACTACTAAATCACCAGACACAGGAACCAGGAAAACCTAAACAATATCAGGGTGGAGAGAAGAAAATGTTCCCAAGTTAATAATGACATGTAATCATGTAATCAAGGAGAGTCTTCTAAACTCTCCATGCTGGAACCCAAAAATATATTTTTCTAATTAGAGGCCAACTGGAGGATGATTGTGTAATCTAGCAGACATAGTGGATCTATACCCTGTTTGTTGTGATTCTAAGGGGTGTGAATGAGATCTGGTGCTTTCTATTGATCCCTGTAGTCCTACAAGAGGTATGAGTGAGAGGAAACAGGAGGTTGCTGTTTCCATGGTGATTCAGAACAGAGCCCTAAATAGGATAAACATACTTTTCGAAGAGGTAAAGCCTTTTTATCAGCCTACCCAGTGATAACAAGGCATGTAAATCAACTACGTCAGACAGATTCAAATGAGAAGTCTTTTCTATACCTATTTGCATTCGTAGGCTATCTTACACGTTTAGGACAGACTGTCACTATGATAACACACACAAAAAACAACCTTATAACAACCACATGAGTAGGGGAAACTTTATCACATCGCAATGGCACACACTTAAACTTTGCCAGAACAAATCGACTTTCTTATTTTCTCAGTCTCATCTCAGCATCGTTTGGAACAATTTCAGCTTGACTACTGGTTTCCAGTATCTATTGTGACAATACCAGCACAGGAGGAGCCAATTGTGAGTAGGCATGATGACACTATACTACTGTAGAGCCATCTGGAAATGCTTAAAACAAGAAATTACTAACAGGGGAAGGAAGTGAGGTCGTGAAGAAAGAGTTTCCTGACATCCATTCTTGCTTGTACATCCTCTTTTGCTGTAGATGACTTGGAGCTTACTCAGAGAAGTGCAAGTCATTTTTATTTCTTAGAGATTCCACAAGCCCTTACAGCAGATTGATCTGATTTGAATCAGACCTACAGCAAAACGCAGGGTGTGGAGGTGCAACCCTGGCCTGCGTCCACATTTTGGCCTCTTCTTTTTTTTTGGGAAGGACCGCAATGGGACTCTGAAGGAGCAGGGGGGTTGTTGCTATTGGTTCGGTATGCCAATACTGCATTACCAAGTCCACGAGCAACACTTACACAACAGCTGTCATTCATAATAATTGGTTGCTCATTTACAACCAACATACATTGTAAACCACAAATTCAAGCACCCAGAAAGATCAAGAGCCAAACGCTGGCCTGACGAGCCGTGGAAGTGAGCGGCAGCAGGTTGTCAGTGACACGTTACTGTTCATATGTCGATGGCTGGTATGAGCCAGTGATTCGGACTGTATATTATCAAAATGTATAACTTCTACATTTGGTCTTGTTAAGGAAAAGACAAAAATACCGAATAGGAAAGCTGACAACACAAAGAGTAGCTAACCAACCTATATTTTACGTTAGCAAAATCAAAACGGTAAACTCGACGCCCAACGGAGCTGTCAGTCGTCTGTTTGCTTCTCACGAGCCGAAGACGTTTAACCTAACAGGTCAAACACACATCAAATAAACAACATATCTACTGTTTAATCGGTACCTTGGCATGTCAAATCCGTGTCCAGTTCGTTTCTGTTTCAGCAGGTCGCCTTCTAACCACTGTTATGTCCAACCACACATCCACCCCGGCCTCAGACTGTGAGGGGTATCTGTCGGACTGAGCAGTGTTTAGGAAATTGCCAACGCGTCTCCCGGAACAAACGTAAAATCCGAAATAGACGTACGTACTGACGTCAAGAACGTTTACATCAGAATTGGGCTGGGCTAGTATAGAAATAGACTGGGTAGAATCCACCTGCACGGTTTGACCGGAGGATTTCTATGTTTTTGGCCAGCGACCACAAGGTGGCATTTGACTGCCAGAAAATCTTCAGAGGGATAGAGACCGAAACGAAAATCACTGCAATATTCACATAATACTCATACAGGGACTTAGTGTGTCTGGCGAGCCAAATAGTAAATAATGAATTATTGTGCCTATAGCCAATGTGCGTTTCTCTGGTATATTTTACACATGAAACTAAATGATCACCTTTTCTGCAACAATTGTGTCTTTCTAAAGGTCATTAACAGGATTACTGATCGAAATAGGAATAGGAATGTAGGCTACCCCCCACCCTCCCCAAACACACACACACACACACACACAGAGAGAGAGACATCACTACTTGCTGAGCTATATAATATTGAAAACAATCAGCATACCAGCTCCTCAATAGCTACTTTCCCTTTTGCCAGCACTGAAAGAATGCAGACTGGCCATGTGAAAGATGGGACATGAAATGTGAACCTGCTTGGCTGCTTCTGTCAGTAACCCGTTCAAGGGACCCATTCAGCCAAGTCAGTACACTCACAGGTGGCAGGCCCTGTTTAACAAGACAATGCTTTCGCCTCCACCCACATGCAGTCAAGAACGTGTCACTAAAGGAAAAGAACCTGAAGAGTCAAGGAATCAACGCGAAATCAAGGGATATACTTTTCTAAGCGTTGTGCACTGCCGTGGATAACACTTCCCCCATGGCATTTTACAAGGAAGAGGGCCAGGACGCCCGGGAATCAGAGTGCCCCGTCTGCTATGAGCAACTGGCGGGCACAGAGAGGACCCTGAGCTGTGGACATGTATTCTGCCACGACTGTCTGGTCAAAACCCTTGTCGGCGTCAACAGAGACGGAGTCATCAGAGACACTATCATATGTCCCATCTGCAGACATCTTACATTCATTAAGAAACAAAAGGAAGTCGCTGTGACCTTCACGGCTGAAAAAGAGGCAGATGCGCTGCAGACCCTGGAGGTCCCTCTCCCTCTGCCACCTGGATATCTCCAGAGCGCACGGCGCGCCTCCGGCAGCACTTTACCAAGAGGGTTTAATTGGATTGGACATTGCTTTAGGGGGATATCAGACAGAGTCCGTCGACAGAGGCTGGTCAACCCCAGCCACAGTGCCTCGCACATCTTCATCATCAGCGCTGAGGGGCGACCCATGGCCGAAGAAGACGCGCTCCCCGTTGTTATGACTGTGGTTCAACCTCAGCGCAGGAGAAGGATCACTATTTGCACGACGGCAAGATGGTTGGTCTTCTTGCTTTCACTTTTCACTGTTCTTGCACTGGTGGCTGCTACTTTGCCTTGGATTGTTTTTATGTAGATGTGATGTGGATTTTTGGATTGCTGTCTTCACGCGCACTGACTGCTTTTGACATTGCGTTTAATTACATGCTTGGAATGAACAGGGAATGAGGAGCTGGCATTACAACACAAGACAGTATCCAGCAAACACAAAGTTGTTTCGAGGTCACGTTTCCATGCAGGAAAATGTAACTAAAATCTGTGAACAAATTATTCTCTGTCTCAAGGATCAAAATAATATGAAGTATTTCTGTTCCATAATCAATCCATGCTCTGTCGGTTTGCTACTGTAAAAAGAGTTTTAACACAACTGTATGTCTTCAGTGTTACTTTTAAACACAAGATCATTCAAAAACTACTCTATTGTCATGTTGTGTTGGAACAAATTACACAAGAAACACTATTGTGCATTGTCCCAAAGAACAAAAATGACTTCTTCTTTATCATTTTGCTTTCAATGCAAGTAGCCAACAACATGTTTTTAAGATGCAATCTCTGAACAGGTATTGTGATTTTGGTGATACAGGGAGTTAAAACATAACTCTGCCCCTCCTGTGCGTTACCAAGCAACACCTTAAAATAAAGCCAATGTTAAAGGGAGGCTTTCACAGCTAAGTCTGTTGTTTTGCATTCCTGGCTTGTGTTCTACCTGTTTTATGACATGCAGACAGAAGACAGAGTGACACTTAGGAATTACAAAGCACTTTTTTTACTGAGATGCAGTTTCATCAACAGTATAAACAATAAGGGTTGCTGGGTGAATGCAATAAAAAAAGACATGTAGCCCCCACCAAATATCCCACCACTGCTTTTAAAACAGTTCAGTCCATTGTTGTGTTTCTGTTGTTGGATACCCAGTTTCCATGCACCAGGCAGTAACTTCATCAGCAAAGGAAATGTAAACTGCAGAGCCAAAATATCCTGTTTCATGGGTTTGTGTATGTTCCTAAGTAAAAAACAAAAACCAAAACAAATTCTGGGTCTCATTGTGGCAGCAAGGTCTTGGCTTGGCTTAGAGAAGGGATGGTGTACTGTGACCACAACAGTCATTAGGGTAATATGTTGGCAGCAAATAGACCTTACCAGACATACCAGACATTTTGTCTTTAGGTAAAACCATTTCCATTTTAAACATTTATTTTGTTGATCAAGTGAAATAATGCAAAATATTATGTATGGAAGAATTCGAGGGAGTTGGTGATTGGTTTAGACTCTTGAGAGTCAGCAGCATCCCAAAGGGCCAGATCTCCTCACTAGATTTGTATAAAGGCAATGTAAGTAGAGCCACTTTAAAACTTTGAGTAACAAATAATTGATGTGCTGTTGGCTGTCTGACGGAGAAGGACTAGCAGGTACAGATGAGCAGCGCCTGGCTGCATGTTGTAAGGCGATACGCTGGTGGACTGTAGGATTAGATTACCTCTGACTGCAGTGGTCCAGATTGAGATAGAGAAAGGAGACAGAGAGATCAGTTCATGTTATGTGAGGATATAACAGGGCAACTATTTCCTTATAAGTTGTTCAAATGTTGATTGCTCTCAGGCAAAGACTTATACACATGTATTTCAAGATATACAACAAAACGAAGCGTAATGAATAACTCAGCACAGGGTGGAGTTTCACCATAAAAGAAAATAAACTGAATGAGCACTGTCATTTTATCCGTGATCCTGACACAGGTGTACACTCCTAGTTTCATCCTGTGACAAGCGTTTACCCATCTCGTTGTTCTAGTCCTACAGGTTATAGACTTCAAGAGGCTTCAGCTGTTCAGTCATCCCTGATCTTGCAGTGTGTGGGAGAGAGGATAATAATGATTAGATTATTTCATTTGATGAATTGAACTAATTGGATCACAGCCCTGTAAGTGGTCTGGATGTCAGTGCACGAGCAGAAAGTAACTTTAAAGTGTAGCTGCTGTCTGTGGGGAATAGACTGAATCATGTAAATGCTCCAAGCTAACTCATTTTAAGCCAATTAAAAACAGTGGAGAAAAGCTGAATTAAATAGAATAGCGAGCCTATTTTAGGTCAGCATTATGACAAAGTTCTCACAGTGAGAAAAATACTTAGAGGATTACTTGCCAAACTATTATTTAGGTTTCTCAAAAAGTATGCTCATCATATTGTATGCCTCCTTATAGGATTATCACCTCAAGTTTTTTTGTTTTTCTTTTCCGTAACATTCGTAAGGCAAAAATCTTGTCAAATTAAGAAAATACTTTCCTTTCTTTATAGAAATAGATAGAAAACACTGAGAAAACACACAAACCAGGTGAGATTATTAAAAATGTAGAGTTTAATATATATATTTATTTCTGACATTCTGATAAGGATTGCAGGTAGGCTTCACAGTACACACTGTGTTCCACTTGATATGCTAAGCAGAGGAGGAAGGGGTGGGCATGGTGGGCTTGACAAGCGGCAGGTTTTGTTTGTACACTACTTGTGAAAGCAGAAGGAGGCAGTACATCCACGGGCAACATCCACTCTTCTACCGTATTGCTAAATGACCTCCTAAGGACCTTTTTTTTTGTTTGTTTGTTTTTGTTTTTTGTGATCCACATTCTCCATAGTCCATCGGTACATTTTATCCAGTACCCCTCATGTTGCTCTTTTACAATCCCTAAGTAGACAGTGATTGACACAAAACATGGATTATCAAAAGACTATCTAAGTGCATGCATGACATTTTCAGATATTTCCTGTCTTCTCCCTGAAAATCCCCCCAAACGCAAAATGTAAACAAATTGAGCTTTATTTTAGATCGACACAGACTTGGTGGAGAGGTGGGAAGGGACATGTAGCAGAGATGCTCGACTTAAAAACTCTGTGACAGTGTATCATTTGGTGCAAAAGGTGACTTCTATGAATAATTTCTTTGAACGCTGCAGTAAAGTTACTTTACTGGCTGAAAATTATGACATGTAATCAAACCATGGAATTTGTTCGGGGGGGAAGGGTATACGTGTTTTTCTTTTCAGCAGCATAATAATCACACCTATGATGAATATGAATGCATGCTTTTAGGTGACTGTAAGATCCAGTTATGATGCACAAATGCATTACAGTAATACTGCCCTGTACTGTTAATAATACATGCCAACAGGCCCTCACTGACCTCGAAATACAAACACTCATTCACTCCACTAGCAGTTAACCAATTAGCACAAAATCAAGTATCCTACCTATCGTTTGAAATCTGAAAAAGTCACATTCAGTCAGCACACAAAGAGAGATACCCCTGCCTCCTCGTAAAAATGTATGGACCCAGCACAGAAAATAAAACCTCTAATACACATTAATTATGCCTATAGTTCCAAAATAAACAACCATTGTGAGGGCACTTGCAATTGTTATCATATAATCACCACAACGATCAATATAATTATCAATATCACCAAGATCTTCATAAACATAGTCCATTGAGAACACACAGAGGCATACCATAGATCACTTTTGGAGAATCTAGAATTCATTTTGTTAAAATTAACACATAAAACAAACAAACCGGAGAAAAAAATGTTTTGAAATAGAAACAATGGCTTCATCTGTGGGTGGGGGAAAGGTGACTTTGACCATTTTTTGGACTGAGGTGGATAAGTAAACACTGTAATTGCACTTTAATTGACAAAATTATTGTCCTAAGACATTTTGAATATGAAATTAGAAAAGTGACACTGCAGCATCTGTTCTGTGATGACTCTGAAATAGATCTAATTGTTTGGCTGCCTGATGACACCAGCTGTTTTAACTAGCTCAAGCCTCCAGCTCTCTCAAAGAAAACCAAACGCTTGCCTGAGGGATGCAGGGGGGTTCAAAATGATAAGTTAGATGTTAAATAGTCTAATAGTCTGAATGCATTTATCCTCATTCTGAATTTACTTAAAATTCAAAGGGGACTTAAGTAACATAATTGTCAAGAAAGTAACTGGTTAAAAAATACTGATAGGGCATTGGTGAGTGACTCATTAGTGCTCTGGCCAGTTTGAAGTCAAAACTAAGGAGACAGAACTAGAGAGACCACAATTGATTTCAAGCAGAAATAGCATCGTCCATTTCTGCTGCAGCATCACTGTTACCTGTTGTAATAGTGAAACGTAATCAATCTACAGTAAAACCTAGCAATTGTGTGCAGGGACAAAAATAACATCGAATCTTTCATCATTACATTTTCTACACATGATAAATATCAGCACATATATATTAATATTATGTATATTCAAGATATGCCTTTTACATATACTTTTCCTCTCAGGTTTATATACATCAAATTATGTACAATCTTTGTATTTACACTAGGGGTCAAAGGTCACTGAACCTGAAGCACTTGAAACAAGGTTAAGAGAGAGAATCATATGAACCGAAAGGCAGTGTAGTCAGGTTGAAACTTCAAGCATGTCATTCATCCACTATCATCCACATCCAACTGCAGCAGTTCCTTTGAGACTAACATCCTGCCTCTGCTGACATTAGCAAACTGCCGTTCTGAAGGCTTTGATGCAGAGTTTGATCAAACTGTCAAAGTCACAGGCTCGCCATGCAAACACGTTGTAGTGCCTCAGTAATGACTGAATAAAAGATGCGTTTTCAATAAACTTGATTTTACAACTTGACATTCTTCTCATACTGTGCTGGTAAAAGTTTGAGTGTGATGTTTGAACAAAGTGACAAAAATGATCTAAAATGCAATACTATGGATTTTTTTTTTTTTAACCTGTAATGTAGAAATCACAAACAAAGATCTATCATTGTGGTAGAGGAGGGGAATTCAGGACGTGGGCTGCAATGAGACTGAAACATTGCAGCAATGACAATTAGTTTCATCCTGCATGCCAAAACTGTCTCTAGGGCTCAATTGTTTCCTAATGTGCACAAAACTCGAATACCCTGTAAGCAATACACCAAGACTACTCTCTCACACACTCTCTCTTTGTTTCACCCTGAGGATGGGTTTTGCTCCTAACCATGTCAGGCTCTGAGGTTCCCTAAGCGTCATTTGTACAGCTTGTTTCATATTGCAATTTGATTGCATTTTCTAATAAGGCAAAAAGAAATTAAAAAAGTCACAAAAATGCAGACCACTGCTTCAAAGAACAAACATGAACAAAGCTAAGCAAAAAAAAGAAACAATCAGAAAAAATCCCTTAAAATAATACACCTCTATATTTCCAGTCTTCTCTCCTAAAGGCAACTGTTCCTCCACTATGGCATTTTGGTGTGTTTTTGTAGTCACATTTATGTACTAGCTAGCAATTCTAAGAGATGAGTTTCTTTGCAGCCTGTAGCGGATGTGAGGGAGGGTTCAAGATCTGGTTTCAGGTGGGCATTGGTGGGGCCAAGTGGTGTCTCCATCAGGCCTCGGCGGCAGCTCCTTGTGACAGTTACAGTATGTACAGCCGTAGGGGTGCCAGTAAGCTGTGGTGCCTTAGGGTCATAGGTCAGAGGGTGGTGCTCTGGGGTTCCTCCTCAGGCACAGCGTCCCCCTCTGAAGAATCTGTCACTGCCAGGGAGCTCCTGCAGGGGGCGCCGCTGAACTCATCGATGAGGCTGTCCAGATTGACATTGATGGAGGGGATTTCATAATTGAAGATATCTAATGGTGAGCATGGTGGGAGAGGTGAGTATGAGGAGCAGAATGGTGGCGGTGGTGATCATGAGCAAGAAGAAGGGGAGAAGAGGGCACATGATGATGATGATGAGGTGTAAAAAACGGAAGAGAGCAGAAATAAAAATTTAGTCGTTTCGAGTCTGAACTCAGGATAAGTGGCATATGATGTCTGCCCTCATTTTGAAGGAAGCAGCAGATTACATGTGTTTTTTTTTGTCTTTCACATTCTACACAGGGATGGTGTCAGTGTGTTGCAAGTCACATCTCTGTTGAACCCACTCTTGTGGTGACGAGTGTGCGTTACGGCGCTTTGCAGCTTTTGAGACGGTACATCGTTACATTGTGTGATCAAGTACAATAACAGGTCAAAATGACTGCATGATGACACATTACTGTACACGTTTACAACAATGGCCGGATAAACCAACACAGAGGCAACAAGATGTGTGTGGAACTCTGTGAAAAATGGCACCAAGACACCAAGGTAGGCTTGAAGTAACGATGGAAATCTCATGAGGACTGGCTGGATATTTGTTCTAAATATAGGTATTTGTAAAGCACCGCTGCATTTACTGTAGGCAGCAAGTCCAAGCAGAGAGAGTGATGACTACTCCTGTGTAGGAATGAGATGGAGCGTGGCAGTGTAGTAAAAGGGAGCAGAGGTTATACAAAAGCGATGAACCTGCCAAAGGAGGAGTGGGGGTTACCTGTGGCCCCCCCCATTACCGGTGGCAGGGGCGTTAGAGGGGGGGGAATGTCTGTTGGCATAGGGACTGGGAATGGGGAGAGAAAGGAAGGGGGAGGGCTTTCAAAATGGACCTTTGTAAGCAACAGAGTCTGCAATGTGAGCGCAGTGTGGTGCACTCTGGGAAGTCCTTAAGCCATGCATCACCGGTTGAACTATAACACCTTGCAAAAGAGACTGTCAAAAGTGAACCCGCTAACAGGGGAATGGAGAGAGTGTTCGGATTGACAGAGAGCTAGAGGTAGGTACGAATGTTTGCGGCAGGCTGCAGGAGACCCCAGAGGCAGCCACAGCACGAGGCCAGGCGGTGAGATGGAGCGCACGGGGCGGGGGCGGTCTGGCTTACCCTAAAAGTCCCCCTCACACTTAGCCCACACTGAATCCCTGGCCTCACACAGCTGCAAGGTACACAATAGTAGCAGGGGGAACAAGAGAATGATAAATATAACAGAAGTGACAGAATGCTTGGTATATATTGACAGAACACCTCATCATCAGAACATCATAGGTATAATGTTGGGTTTGTCTGGCTAGGTCTTCAACGCCCCTAGGTGCTGATAGAGATTGGACTGGTGTGAACTGTGTAAGCCTCTGACCTACCTCTGCCGAGTGAGGGTCTGGGTAACACAGATAAACAGAGAGCACAAGATGAATCTAATGGCAACTTCCATACAAGCAGGACGAGCTATGCTTCTCTGATGTTTCCACACGTTACCCAGAAACATCATCACATAACACAAGCAATGAATACATAGGTCAGGAGTTTTTTTTTTCTTGCTACAATAATTGCACAAAAATGCTAGAATTTACATCATGTCATTCTCAGGCAACTGTGTCTAAAAGGCAACTGTTATTCATTCAGACATTCTTTTGGGAGCAGTTGATAAAGGGGGATAGGGATCTTTTATATCTACAGTGACATTCTCAAAGTCCTAAAGAGTCCTACACTCGTCCACCGTCTCCATTGGACAGAGCCACAGCGAGTCTGAGAGAGGGCCGCTGCAGCCCCACCTGAGGTGGTGGCGGGGGTGTTGTTGCCATGGGCTGGTGTTTACCTGTGGACATGCTCTCCCCGGGGGACAGTCCGTCCAGGAGGCCCTGCTCCAGGGGCTGGGGAACCGGGGCCGGGGCCGGGCCAGAGAGCCCTGGGGGGGCTGTGGGCGGCTGAGGAGGGG
>OMLF01020097.1:0-21733 GCA_900302615.1 Holocentrus rufus
TGACATGCACCCCAAAGCTTTCTGCTTTGCTTTGGCGTTTGGTTGTAGCCGGGTTGTATGGAAAAGTACATTCATTTTGACTAGAAACTAGATTTCAAGTAAACTAGCTCTATAAAAACCACAATTCATCACCACATCTGTGTGTGCTGTGTTGTTATCCCCTGTCTGTGTGTTTTCGAGTCAAAATACTCACCAGAATTTAAAGTTTATCCACTTTTGAGGGATTGCGGGTAGCCTGCTCTGTATCCTTAATCAGATAAAAATACCAGCGGTTAGGATGTTCTCCCACTTCCGATTTGCCAAAATAAAAGTTTCATACCCCATATAGATTCTGGCATTTTCCTCATTTGTCATCTTGATATGGACCTGTCATTATGGATTTTATTAACTTTACTGTATAGTCATATTTTGGCTCATATACTCCAATAAACAGCACGTCAGTATGACATCAGTTTAGCTCGTTGTTTTATTTTGGTAAAACGGCAGTTGGAGACACCTTTGATGTTGAGAATTGACGGAGGTGTGCTCTCTCTCTCTCTCTCTCTCTCTCTCATAACGTAAATTAAGGTCTCGCTCATGCCAATTAAATAGTCAAGTACTTAATTATTTAGTTTTATACTTTTACAGTTGGGCTTCTTGACCTGTTTTCTGTCTAAACTAAATATAAGTTACATTTAAAATGAAACAATGTGTTATTTATGGCCATTATCAAAGGCAAACTCAATGTAGTCAAATAGGGCTTGCAGTAGCCGCGACGCAGCAGAAACGCAGCAGAAACGCAGCCGGTGTGGACGCCGACACGCGCGTGAGACGCAGCAGCTCAGCGACGCAGCCGCCACGTAGCCATGACGCATCCTGTGTGGACAAGGCCTAAGGTGCAAAGTGCCCAACAACTTTACTATTCAGTGATACAACTTGAATATATATCAGTATAATGCAGTATAATGCATGAAGTGTTCAGGCATCACAGATGATTAAAGAATTTCTATCAGCTGGGCTGAAGCCAATAAATAGACTACCTGAATATATAACAGGCCAACGTCACAGAATACATCCACCAGAAAAATTAAGTCTTCTACAGTAAGAATTGATTAACATTGAGCAAGCTGTTCTTCAATGCAGCTTAATGTTGGCCATATTTCCTGCTGTCTGGACAGGAAAACATGCAGGTACAATCACTAGAAGGGGCACATATAGAAAGTTTGATAAAAGTTAACCTTTGGCAGCAAAAATCACTGACATTTGACAAAAATGGTTTCCTTCAGTTTTCATCACATAGTTTCTTTACAAAAACAAAACAAAACTTGCACTCCAAGCAAGCACAAAAATTGAATTGCAACACTGAAGAACATTTATTGAAAAATCGCCATGCCCACTCAGCTCTCCTAATAGAATACATCACAGGTCACATCAATGAAAATGATAAACACAGCTATAAATACAGAAGACATACAAACAGATGGGGCCTACCTTGTACTAGCAGCCGTGTGGTGTGGATGGCCTCTCCCTGGGGGCTGAAGGCTCGGCAGGTGTACGCCCCGCGATCCTCCCGAGTGATGGACAGCACCGTCAAACTCCCATCAGACACCTGATCAAACACATAATGTTAACTGTTGGACAACTTACATAGCCAATTCAGTGGGCCAAATGTTTAGCGACACAGGGCGACAATGGTTTCTTCAATAACTAGGCCACTGTGTTACCATGTGTATGTACACATATACATCTCCAACCCATTTAGATATGCTAAATGACTGGGCTAAAAAAAAAAAATGGAACAGCTGAAAACATGAGAAAACACAGGGGGCACATTGACAAAATCTAAGCATAACTACAGTACACACAGCATAAATAACTGCCCATTACTGCACAATAAACAAATGTCATATTGAGCCAAATATGGCAAAGAAACCATGGAAAAAACAACGTAACTTGCCACTGAAAATGATTTATATCTGTTTCATTTCCATATGACAATGGGCAACTGTGAATGGTTTTGAAATATGAGCTGTATGCATCATTCTGTACACTGGAACTGCTGTAATAAATTATGATGCACACTATTACCACTAATGACACATCCAGTTTATATGCTGCACTTCAGCGTATCACTTCTTACTCATGTCGTCCTGCTAATCCATGACAGGACATGACCAGACAGTTGCAGCACAAATAATGCTGGGTACTGGAGGACAATACTTTTTTGGCACTAACCAAATGAGGTTGGTGCTACTGAGCGCCAAAACATGTTGAGTTTGTATACTGCAAACTTTCAGTACTTCTGTATTGTTCTGGTGCTGCCAATCTCTAGCTGGAATAAGTCCTGCATATATTCACACAAAACACAAACTTACACAACACTGAATGACTTTCTGCAGTTGTCTTTGACTGTCTTTGTTTTTAGCAATATAGCTAATGTGAGGTAAAACAAAGCTTGCACCCATTTGAACTCACTTTCCCAGCTTCATTGTCTAACCATTATGTAAGCTACGCCTCCTGTATGGTATGGCATCTGTTCCTTGACTGCAAAAATGTTTCTCAGCCAAAACAACTGATGTTACTTTGAGTTGCCAGGATGGTATGAGTGGGTCTGATCTTTCTCTTTGCAATACATTGATAATGATGATGTAAGGGGAAAAAAAGATGATTTTCTGTGTGGTCCTGTAGCCTTCTAGCCAAGATCTTTCCTCAGGGTAAAAAGAATGAAGTGAATGGAAAAAATGAACAGCTTTCAAAGGATTTTCATCA
Source organism: Holocentrus rufus (assembly GCA_900302615.1). Classification (NCBI taxonomy): domain Eukaryota; kingdom Metazoa; phylum Chordata; class Actinopteri; order Holocentriformes; family Holocentridae; genus Holocentrus; species Holocentrus rufus. The sequence goes on from OMLF01020097.1 coordinate 2,749, forward strand.
ATGACTCATTTTCATTTTTCAATTAAAAGGGTAATAAATAATCTATGGCCTTCCTCTATCAATGAATAAAGAATAGCGACCATATCAACTGGTCTCTGGGAGGCAGAGGTTAAAGTGGTCTGTAATTGACATAATTAATAAAGTGACATTTTAACAATAGACCAGTAAGCTAGCTAATAATAATAGAAATCCAACAGAAATGTTGAGTGAGGAGGAAAACACATTACAATGCAAAATACTGTGATGATAATAATAATAATTTGGCACTTGCTATAGTGGTTGAGAACTTGTGTTGCGATGCCAGCTGCACTTTCTTCATTGTTGAGCAAATAAAAATATGAGAAGTAGAAGCTGAGAGGGGGTGAGAAGGGAATTTTTCAAAACAGAGTAAAGGTTGAAAAGTGAGCTACTGTATGAAACCCAGAAATGTCAGCACCTGGCAAAGTAATCATTAAGACAGGAGTATCGATCAACACCTCTATCCCCCGCAGATATATTATGGTCAGTTTGTGCTACAAAACAGTAAAAACCGTACTTCAGGAAGGAACATTCTCGTCACGAAGTTAAAACCTTTGTTATACACAATTATAAATTTGCGCTCAGTGGCACAGGTTCTGCTCTCTGGGTTGCTCCCCATGTGAATCCGAGCAGCACATTTCAGATTCAGCAGGGAGTGCACTCAGACCACCCAGGGCCGTGCACATCAAAACCCAGCAGACACATATTATTGAGATGTGGAATTTACATAATTTCAAGAGACAGGCCCACAAAAACATACCACAGCAAGTGTTTTTGATTAATAAAGAACCAGGACAGGGAGAGGCTGGGGTGGTGGAGGGAGAAAACAGCACAACTAGTCAACAGTGGCACGTCGCTCTTCATTCATGAATGAGGAGCTGATCAGTGGTTTGTGGTGCTGAACACGATAGGTATTTGATTGGATGACCTGACAATCACATCACTACTTGTCCTGCCTGGAATAAGAAGTAACTTTGCAACTTTACCAGGTCAAAGTGAGGTTTTAACCACACAGATGGTACGCCTTCAGGGCTTCGCCCAGAGTAGGGAGCTTAAACAAGCAAAGTGACAAACTGATTTCAAATTGGAGGTCACTGTGCAATGATGAGCGTACTGCAGACCTTGGCTCTGTGTATTTGAAGATGGATTGAGGAGGGTGATTTTGAAGGGCATGATGGGAGGTAATGTTCAAATGTAAGTGGTTGAATCCCTCCTTCTCCCTTTCTATTTGTCCCCATCTCTCAGCCTCCGAGGCAAGAGGAATCCTGCTGCAATAGTCACTGAACAAATTCACTTTAAAACATTTTAAATGTAATAATATATAAATACATTTCTCTGAGTGTCTTTGATTTGCAAACTACATTTAAATAAGAACCATTTGGGCAGAATGATAAGATTTTGAACCCCCCTCAAAAAATAAATAAAAAATAAAAAATAAAGTGAGCATATCAGTCATATCAAAGTGCTTAAATTAAAGCTCCTTCAAAGTACACAGGGTTCACAGACCCTGCCACAAGATTAATATTCTCAAGCACAAGATATAAATTAATTTTCCCATTGATTTTCTCAGGGAAAATAACCACATCGCACAGGAATAAAAGGACCGGCATGATTCAGCATCTGTCAGTTTAAATGTGATTTGAGAATTTGTCTTTTCTTGATTGCCTGGAGTTCGAGATGTACGTTCGCTGTGTGTGTGCCGCCCAAATTCATCTGTAAAGTTTTGGCAGCTTCATATTGATAGTAAGTTAAACATAATAAGTCAAGCTGAAGCATCCCTGTCTATTTAAATGCAATATGCAGATCCATCCACATGTTATTCTATTTTAGATTACACTATTGTTCACCAGTCTACAAGAGATTGCAATATTTTTGTGACTTGCAGGAAGATACCTCCTGAGAATGGGGCAAATTTAGACACATACTGACACTCTTCTATGAACAAAGCTCAGTCATTTGAATAATTGATCCAGTTTGGGTGAGTGGGTTCCATGTCTGCATGCAGCGGTTGAGATGTTGTATATACTATTGTAATTCTTCTCTGGTGCAGCTCTTGCAGTTATTTTTTTTTTTTCAATCTCCTCACTCAATAACATATGACAAAAAACTATAACAACTAAGCTCATACAGTACCAGTACATGCTTGATGTCTGTATGCCTACCAAGAATTTATGACTGGCTTTGCACGCAATAAAATAGGATAGAAAATATTATAATAAAGTATAAAGTGAGTAACTGGTTAAAAATGGGTTAAAATAGAATACAACTGCACTTGCAATTTAAGTACAGAGCTGCTACGCTTACAATAACTAACACAGTAGAAAACATCAGTTGGTGAAAGATCAGTCACCAGCAGTGAGGCACACTGCATTACTAAAAACTGAGAGGCAGATTTTTTTGTATTGTAAGATAACGTTATAAAAAAAAAAAAAAAGAAGCAAACATTAGATGCTGTAGAGAGTTAAAAGAAAGGTAATGGAAAGCAGTTCCTAATCAATCAGTGCTAATAACATCTTAAAATAAAGAGTAAGGGAACAAATTCCCCTCCTGGAATCACAACATCATCGTGGTGGAGCATTTAATGAGCCTCAGTGACCTTGGGAGCAATGTTGTGAGGAGCTGTGGCTCCTGGCAGGGATACACAAGGCAGACTGGTTTCAGGTGAAGGCCAAGACAAACAGCAATTCAAGTAGACCCATATGACTAACGCTGTGAAAACGAAAGGGAGGTTGCCGGCCCGAATAAGCAGCACAGGGCCATTGTGGGCAAATGTAAGAGGTTTGGTTCAATGCTTTTTGGGCAAAGGGAAGAGGTGTTTTTAGACTTCTATGCTGCTCATGTAGTGATAATTACCAAGAAGGTTCATGAGTGATTGTGGTACCAGGGCACCTTGAGGTCCAGGACTGACTTCATTTTTTTTTATTTTTTTTATTATTTTTATGTACAAATACATAAATCTCAAACAATGAGAGAAGATGCTTTGTACCAGATTTAGCTTCTAGCTACTTTTTATCTGTAGTCCCTATTGACTTTGTGGTTGTTTGATGAAAAACTAAGGACCAAAGTTCTGGACACTTGGGTAAAGAGAAGGGCTGAGATGTCAACTGATCACCATTGGTTAGTGAACGTGGGCACTGGACTCCGGAAAGGGTATACCTTGTTCCCTCTCCTGTTAGTGATAAATATTGTCATGATATTGACATGGAGCCAAGCTCTGGAGGCTGCCCATTTCAGTGACATTAGGGTGGCATCTCTGCTGTTTGTGGATGATGTTATCCCTTTTGTCTTCATTAGACTGTGATCTCCAATGTGCACTAGAGCACTGCAGCTATTTGTGATGCAGTCAGGATGTCCCAAGTAGCAGCAGGTGGAGGAGTTAAGGTATTTCTTATTGACAAGCAGGTGTAAAAAGGATTGAGAGACTACCCGATGGTTAGGTGCATGAGCTACAGGAACACAGGCATTGTATCAGGCCATGGTGGTGTAGAGAGACAAGGCACAAAGAAAGGCTTTCGATTTAACAGTGTCTCTTCATTCCAACTCTCACCAATAATCATGAGCCTCGGTGACTACAGGTGAAGGTCGGAAATTAAAGAGATTGTAGGTACAAATGGTCCAGCTGAAGTTCCTTTGCAGGGTAAATGGAGTCTTTTTAACAGGTGGAGCAGGGGACTCTGGTATTGAGCCACTGTTTCTCCACATTGAGACAGGCAGTACTCCAATTACCATTCTGAATTAAATAATTATGCCTACCTTGTACTTGGCACTGCTGACCATGAGGTTGCCTTCCCGAAGCCAGCGGACCGAGGGTTTGGGGTTGCCAAAGGCCGTGCAGGTCAGAGTGATGCTGCCCCCCTCCTTGGCCTCTACGTACTGAGGTGGCGTATCAGTGAATGTGGGAGGAGCTGAGGAGTCAGAGGACAAGGAGAAAGTTAAGAGGCAAAGAGTGAAACAACGGCCACGGTAAATGATATGTCAGCCTTCCCACGAGCTTTTAAGTATGTGCCAACTTGAAGTTAGTTCCTTTGTTCACTGCTGAACAAAATAATTTTTAGGTCTGCAGTGTGGAGGAAAGACCTAATAAAACACCTATCATGTGCAATCAGACTAAGAACAGAGATCAACATTCAAGAAAGTTCCTATTGTAGACTGTTGGCTTTGAACCAGTTAATTGCATACCAATATTTATTGCACAGGCAACTAACAACTGACTTGACAAACACGCATTTGACACTAAAGACTTCAGTATTTACTTAAGTAAACATTAAAGCAATGCCGTTCTGAACACATGGTTTCCTTTTAAGAATAAATTAACCTCCTCAGTCTCTGCTCTGTACATACAGTACTCATTTATGCAAATCAATAAATGCCATAACACTGTTACTTCTTCCTTCACCTGTAGGAATCTAAACAATTCATCAACATATATATATATGTAAAGTCGTCCAACACAGTTTGAATGGTCGGTATAGGTCTCATGTTACCCAGTATTCATCACAATGTTCTAATTTGTTTCATTTCAATATTAAATTTGAAAATGCCTTCATCTGAAACTGTCAGAAAGGTAAATTTAAAGAAATAGACTGAGAAAAATGTAGGCTACACTGACAATTTGCCAACAGGATAATTTACCGTTGGGAAAAAATTACCTCTTACACATGGACATTTTCAAGTCTTTTTTTCTAGATAAAAGTATGTTGTTATCTTGGAATATTGTTATCTTCTGAATTTCTCCTTCGGGGGATCAATAAAGGCTACTGTTACTCTTGGATTTGAAAGACCATGTTTATACCATAGAAAAGGATTGTGTGATACCATCTATTTTAAAACCACTTCTCAATATAGCCTAGAGAACGTTAGACCTTTTTAAGTCCTCCTTTTATACTGTTTTCTCAAAACTCATTACGTCAAGGATCATGGAAACAACCCAAGTTTCCAGCTTATTTTTAACTGTTGTAAAGTCCTTACGGTAAACTGCAGAAATTTACAGGTTTACCACTTGAAGAAGGCAGTTTAATGTGCAGTAAATTGCCTTAAATTTTTAAAAAGATGGTGCAGAGTGAATGTGGCTAAATATAGCAATTCAGAAAGCTGGATTAGAGCTATGCCTCACTGTCACGGGCAATATTATCCACAAGCAGCAAGTCAGGAAACAGGGAAAAAAAAACTCCAAAGCATTGAAACATCCCAAACATTGTTTAATATTTTAAACTGAAAGTTGAAGTGCTCTTTTTTTGTGAGAGAAGACATCTAAACCTTGAAGGGTAGCTTGTTACACAGTGCCAAGAGCTCTTGACATCAAGTTCTCATTCCTCCTCTGAGCAAGCAGTCAAGTGTACATAATAGCAGGAGACTGGCCAGTCAGACAAGTTACCAAGAGACCATTCAATAATGCATGTGTGTAAACCTTTACCTTGCTTTGACTTTGCCGCCTGGTTTGTTAGAGTTAGTCCCACTGACCACAAATTTAGGTTTACAGTATTGCAGGAAAGCGATAGAGAAAATGTGAGGCAAAATAGAGCAACAAAGGGCAGGAAGTGCAGACAGGTGGATCAGGTGCTAAATTACTAAATCAGGTAACTAATGACAACATAGGGATTTGTCCCTAGTGTTGCTCCACAACCCCACTAATCGTATTGTATGTGTATATTCCCAAATATACACTAATTGATAATACATTAGGCCTACGGGCTTATTGCTTATTGTCTGATAGTTTTCAGCATATATATGTGCAGTGGAAGAAATCCACAACAACAAATTTGTGCTCAACTGGGGGGTAAAAACTAACCCCATGCTCATCCCCGTCTGTCACCCAGACAACTCTGTAAAACCAGAGACTCTTGCTCTGCTTCTGGTTCTGGGGTCAAGACTATGCGTGGAAGTGAGCCCAAATAGATGGTGCTGGTATTCCGCACAAGCTCCGGCTCTTCCTCCACCCAGGAGAGGTGACATTCCACGTACCGAGAACCAGTCTCTGCAGCCAAGATCCAGTACACCAAGCCCTCTGCCTCAGCCTGCCACTTGAGTAGCATCACTACTTCTTCTCTCCCCCCCGCCCTGCAGGTGGTGAGCCAACAGGAGGGCAGACTCACATTGTTCATTCAGGCTGAGCCCAACCAGACCCTGGGAAATGTCCGGCCACCAGGCTTTCACCTACAAACTCTCAACCCAGGACATGGCTTCAGCAGGGGCCTTAATCTGTCTAATCCAGGTGAGGTGGCTGCTCTTCAGGAAAACTCCGCTGTGACTTTTGAAATGCTCTTGGTCTGGTCCCTCATCTGAGACAAATCTGCCTTGGGAGATCCTACCAGGGGCTAAATGCTCCAGAAAACACAGCTCTCAGGATCACAAGGGCACACAAACCCCCACAGTAAGGTGATGATTCCATATATTTATAGTTGTATATAATAAATATAGTATTAAAAAATAAAAATATCTGATCAAGAGTATTCATTATGTATTGTGTGCTGCACTGATAGATGCTATGGCCTATATATACAGGTCTAGAGAATATTACCATTCAAAAATATAAATATGTAACTATCAGCCATTTGACTGTGTAATAGCCGGCCATGCAGTATGTCTGTCTGAGTAGACCAAATATTTACAAGATATCATCACTGCCTATTTATTAATCAGCTACAACAGTAACGACATTGGCAGGTTGATCATCAAATGTAAGTATTTGCTTCTGTGGTGCAAAATACGTCCATCTGCAGTGCAGGCCCCCCGTGTAATTATGTGAACTGCATTTTGACTCATATTTGCTAGCAATCATCCCTGGCTTGATAACACTGGATTTCTGCTGTCAAACCTCTTTTTAAAAAATTGTCTGAATATTGCGGGGTAACTCTATCCAAAGCTCATCGTGCGCAGTGCTCTGGCAGCTTTTTTGAAGTGAGCTGCCGATTTCCTCACCCGCAATCCTCTTCACTTGGTCACAGTCAAGAGCTATCCCACCCTCCCACATACCAATTTAACACACAGCTGGAATTCAGTAAGTTCAGGCGGAAGACATTCTAGGAAATAGGGGAAATTTCTACCTGGAGAAGTAGACAAGGTTGAGGGAAAGCAGGTAAATTAAAAAAGCAAATCACAAAATAACTCCTGGAATGCACTGATCATCATAGCTGGATGATATCTAACAGCATAAGAGTATCAAAGGTAGAGTTTTCCTTTAAAGCTTTTTGCTTGCATCCGGTGTAGTGTATGGTTATTCCCACCCTCTTCCCTTTTCACTGGTCAAATTCTCACCTTACCTTACGTCACTCATCTTCATGTCTCAAATGCAGTTTCACACCTGTCTGACATCTGAAAGTCACTGCAGGTGTTGAAGAAGTGCTAAGCAAACGCAGGCTATCTGTGAAATGACTGCTCTGTTCTTTTGTTTCTTACTGCTTCCCACCACTGTTCCTGATGCTAAGACTTTCCTGCATTCATCATCATTGAAAAGTCGTCAGATATCATTAAAAAGCCAATTTCTGCCAAATGGGACTTAGGACTTAGGCATATAAATACAGGGCCACAGATACAGGCTGATAATCTAATCTATCGGGGGGGGGGGTTGCATATGGCAGCTGTAACATTTGTCTTTTGTTTGTTTTTTATTTTTGTCTGCATGTTCTTCGTCTCCCCCTAAAATACTTTGACAAAGCTGTTTTGTTACAACTGCTTTATGAATAAATTTGACTTCACTAATGACATGTCAAATGCATCAAGATGTTCAAGCAATCTCTGAATTTAAAGTGACAATCTGTCAAACCACAAACAAATACCGGTGTTTTAGCATATAACTGAAATAACTCTTTGGGATCTATTTTTGTGACAGTGGATGGCAAGGCTGGCGGTGCATTGTGGGGGTTTTTTTGTTTTGTTTTTTGGGGGAGTTTTTTGGAGGAGGGGGGGGTTTGTTTTGATTTTCCCTTGCCAGCGCCTGTTTGGTATTTTGGTGACTCACCATGAACTTGACTGCACTTAAGTGGGAGGAGAGGCACAGCAGAGGGTGAGTAAGTAACAATCAAGAAACATAGTGCAACTTTGGTGTCGAGTTTTATGGGGATTTACCGGCTGAAAATCACTCAGCCCATGATTTTCACCATAGTCATCAACCATCCAATATTCTCATAACATTAGAGCAGAACCAATCCACTGGGGAATAACTTGCTGTGTGCATGTTGTCGCTACATCCTAGCAAGTATCAATAGTTGCAGAACACACATCAGGGTGAAAATAGTAACTGATTTCTGATGGGCTATGGCTGAAAATGTTATCACAAACACTTTTTATCATGATATATGTAAAATAACTATTTCTGTCAGGATGGACAGTACAGTTGAGAAAGACAGGAAGGATGACATACAAAAACTGTTCCGGGACAAAGTCAAACCTGGTACGCTGCAGTTACATGATATGTGTCCTAGACCTCTGAGGCACCAGGACACTCACTGTAAAAATCTTTACATAAGAGTAACAAAGTAATGAAACCCTGTTCTTCCGCTTCTTCTGATAGAAGCAGCAGAAAACCGGCAGCAAAAAAGTAAATAAGGAAGTCTGTGAGCAATGCTAGAAAAGTATCAAATGGACTGTCATCGCTGCGCTGACATGACATTGTTCAGCTGCACCCCTTTAAAGACATGCGTGCGTTGGACAGCAGTGCTCCCGGCAGGGTATCTGTGATATCTCTATGGTGAAATCACACTCAATCATCATGATGGAAAAAACTTGGAGAATATGGCTTGAATTAACCAGAATTATCCATTCATAATGAGGGTAACTCTGCTATAGTCATCCAAGCTGGTGTTACAGCAAAATTGAAGAAAATTTTATCACATTAATTAGCAATATTGTTTAAAAGCTCCGGACCTCTTGTGTATGTCCACAGCTGTCACAGAGAAGCTAAATGTAAGCTATTTGTCATTGGCACAAATCATGTGAATAGTTATAAAGAAGACTGCTACAGCTATTCAATGAGCAATTATGAGATTATCAGCACCACTGCAAAGAAATATAAAATAACCAGTAGTGCTTGGTGTATTTTGTCATTGTAAAAGTGTCAGATTACATTACATTATTACATTTTTAAGGTTTGGAATAATAGTATTAGATTGATACATTGTATATATCCTGGCTTGGGTCCAGCAAAGTAGAATAAGCAAAGGGGGATGTCAATGACAAGATTGATTTACTCTACTCTGCAGAGTTAAACTGCACTCTTGTAAAGCAGACCCAGCATCTCTGTGTCATATCATATGCTCACTGTAATGTAAAGCAAGCACAGTATTTGCATAATTCAGTTGTTGCATGAGGAATTTACTCTGGTGTCAACATCTGGCACCACTACAAGCTTAGTATTTAGCCCCATTACCAACAACCCAAGCCTCAAATCAATGCAAGAGTTCAACTAGGTTGCACTTTGGGTGGAAGCACACTGAGTCCCGCACTGCATTGCACATACCTCTTATTTGCAACATTGAAAATACATGGTTGCAAAGCATAAGCCATTGGAAAGAAAGGGTTTCAGGGTGCAGAACTGCCATGTGAAATCCCCATTAATCTCTTAGCCTTGTTATTTTACATGACCACCTGTAACACCTGGTGTTCAAAGAGAAGATGCTTTGTTAACTGGATATAGATTTAATTATTACTATGTTACAGGTCCAAAATAGACAGGTATCAATTTATTTGAAAAAGTAAGAAAATATTACTTTACGTTTATGGATTGCATCTTGAATCTTGTTCTTCAATGAAGAGTTTAAATAATTATTATTAGGTTAAAAAGGCATTGATTTGTCAGGAGGTGCCACATTTTGCAAAAGAGATCCAAGATCTGCTTTTTTACTGCCCCATTCCCACTCCATCCCAGCTCAGACCACTCCATCTACACACGTGCCAATATGACTGCCAAAGATTCAATACAGATTTTGTTCATTTATAATTCCTGTTTTTTATATTCTCTGTATAATCATCTTAGGACTGTAGCTTATCTGCTTACATGTGTAATCCTGTAGCCTCTCAATTGCTAACATGTCATTCCATCTATAACCATAAGCCAGGCCATAGTGCTAATTCCACACATGGCAACATGCTGGTTTGCCATGGATGATATGAGATGATAATGATAAAAGGATGTAAATCAACCAAACAAGTTCTTCTATAAAATGACATTCATTTCTGTTCATTCATTTAACATTTTACATGAGAGTGGCAATCCAGCTCAAATGGCAAAAAGGCCATTCGAGTTTTACCAAGCTGCAAACCATATGTGATTCAAAAAAGTTTGGGAAGTTAACATTTATAAACTGGCCAGAGGCAATATGGTCATTTGGCAATTGTGAAATAAGGAATAAGAATCCTGTTCGTTATCTGGCATTGCAGGTCCAGAGGAAAATGAGTATTAGGGCTTACTGGGTTGTTTTCTTGTTTCATCCCATTCATCCCATTATGCATGGGATATCTGGAGCTGCTGACTGAAGAATGGTTGAAGTACCCTTTACGGCAAGAGCGATATACTGTAATTGACATAAATCTAAAGTCAACCAGGGAAATGTTTAGCAGTGTTCAGCAGTGGACCCCACTGCTGATGTGCAAAGTCAAAAGGCAAGCTGATGAATACTGCTGTGTCAGAGGAACTGGCAGTGCATACACATATGAAATTTTGCTCCCACTTAAACTGTCAAGCAGGACTCCAATGATTGTCACTCACTTAATACGACAGTAGAGGAGAAGAAGAGAATGTTTCGTGGACATGCTGGAAAGCTTAAGCACAAGAAGGAGAAGTTCTGGTGTTCTTTGTCAGAGCAGGTCTGTAGTGCAGCGTCTTGGAGGCATCTCAATTATACTGTGTGCTATGATGCAAATCAAAAGGACTCTGCAAGATGTCCTGCAGGTGCATGACAGCTTTGCTTTGATTGCGCAAAAATAACAAACATTATGCACAATGTAATACCCATTGACACTGCAGATACATACTATGTATTCACATGCATTGTCAGGTATTCATTTTTTCGTTTCCGTTGAGTTTTAATTAACAATTTGAACTGTTCTAATTACAGCGGTTCCTTGACACCGCAATTCTCCAGTACTCTTCAGTCCCATCTTTTCAACTAATAATCAAGATCTCCTTTGCTAGGATTTGATTAAAAAATATTACTGTAACTATAACTTCATCTTTCATCATCTTTCTCATACAGCCCTAGCATCCAGAATTCTTTATCTACATCAAAACTTTGCTCTAGTTGTAATTTTTTTAAATTCATATTTCATGTGTAATTCTTTAATTTGCCTCTTTGTGACAGAAACATTGCATGTCTCATGTTGAATACTTGGTTGAAAAAAAAAAATCTGATCTGGCGCAGGTTTGCAATGTTGCCAGTATAGTGTGTGCAGGTTGAAACTGTTCATAAATCTTACTGCGCTAAACTGCATTCCATCATGCGCTAATTAGATGCGATTCATAAATTTATCATGGCAGTGATCACCATAACGGGCTGCAATTACCATTGACCTATTCTGAGCAGTGGCATATGTGACAGCAAATGAAATGTTTGTGCTGTGTGACTGCTACCTATTTAACATGTATGCTATTGATGGATCACATTAAAGCCACTCAAGAAAGCCAATGTTCTCATCTACAGACATAAGAGGGAAACAAGAACAGGTTCCTATAGCAACTAATATAGAGAGTTTGCTGCAAATTTGCAAATCTTTTTTTCAGGCTTAGTATTTCTATCACAAACCACAGTGACAGTGGCACGCTCTGAACTTAAACATGTAATGTAATGTAATTAATTTTATTAACCAAATCAAATGTGATCCTTAAACTGCACAGGTCTGCGGAATTGAGAGAGTAAACACTACAACCTAAAATCTCACTGTAATGAACTGAAGGGAGTTGGCAAAAGAAGAACAGCCAGGTCGTGGTATATCTACAAGAAGTAAGTCAGGTACTGAGGATGTTTCTCACATGAGTAGCAAGAAGTCTTCGAGACCACAAGTCCAGTTGCCTTTGATAATAATATCAAATTTCTTCATGAGATTTTAACCGGAGGGGTCCAGATCAGGCCCACATGTTCTCTGATGGTCTATTTGATTGTGTTTGACCAAAGTAAACATTAAAGTGTACAAAAATGCAGAAAATCACACAAGCGGTGAACACTTCACATTTCTTACAACATTGCTTCAGATAAGCTTCCAAATCTTGAGACAAGTTTAAGGATTAAAAAAATCTGAAGTTCTTAAATCTCAAATAGCAGCAGAAGGAAGAGGAAAAGGATGGAAAAGGTCATTAAGTGTAGGTGGGTAGTTGTTCTCACACATAAGTTAGACTGATGCCGTTTAATCATGCACCTGTGTCTGTTTCATGTGGGTGGGTAGTTATTCTCTCACACGTAGCTGTTGATTGATACCGTTGTTAATTATATCACAGAAGCTGGATTTCATTGTGAAAAGTTTGACAGTACACGATACAACATCTTGATGGGGAAGTATTTAGATCCAATGTGCTGGGCCACCTGGAGGCAACAGTGTAGATAGATGTGTTGTGAGTCTAACAGTTTTTTTTTCCTATATGAGCTCTTGATTGCAATAAGGTGCTTTCTCTCTCACTGTTCCAAGCACTACAAGATATGATTAAAAATGTATCTACTGTGATAACAAACTTGTTGAGTTTGTGAGCTCACTCTACTCAGTAAGCTTTTTGATGCTTAAATCGTTGTAAATCATTGACCTGGTTCCTTTTTGCTGAAGCAGAATGGCAGATTGGCATACAGTAAATATAGTTTTGATACCACCAATTTGCTTCTATTTTAATCTCTACTTTGTTACCATGAAATTAATAAAAACTTGACACTGCTGTATAGTGTTTCGGTGATCCATTCAGATTCTCCAACATGTATCTATCAGTAAACGTTATCACCACTGTAGACAAATACAGCGTAACTATGGCAACATTTAGATGCATAAGTATCAGCTTTAACGCTAGAAATACCAACAGATATACTGACAGATATGAATTGATCATTGGTCCAGTCTGGCCTTGAGGGCACTCCATCCAAGAGGCTTAAGCACATGGAGAGTCAAGCCACAGATGCAGCAAATGTATCAACAGAATAGGCAGAAGTGACACTTTAGAGATAATGTCTAAGAATAGGAACTCTTTGGAATTTTTCAGCCAATAGCAATGTGCGGAGACTTGGTGTTTTGGACTCCATTACATCACACTGTCTCAGAACCCAATCTGTGAAAAACTGACCGGATTGAGGGAAAATATCCAATTACATGACAAGTTTGCCAGACTGACACATTTCTGCTTCACACGGTTTAATGTAACCAGGCCTGATATGCAATATTGTTTTTATGATGTGTGTGTTGATCTTTTATGACACAATATACATTTTAGTTTGTTTAGTTTATTTTTTTAAAGATGAGATTGTTTAACTCTTGTATAATGCTTCACTTCAGTATAGAAGTATAAAAGCATGGGGGGGAGGGGGCTCCACAGATACAAATTTACCCTGCTGAGGAGAAACAGATGCTTCTTTCTTGCATGCTGCACAAACACTGGTGAGGAAAAAGAGAAATTTTTGACGCACTGGAGATCAAACATGATGGGGGATAAAAGAGAACTGTTGATGGAGAAAATATTTCACTAGCTCCTCCATATCTGCATGACTGCATTCACTCATGCACAAACATGATAATGCACCCTGTAATAAAAATGAGTGGTTTCAATCAAACCTATTCTAAGACAATGATTAAACATCATGGGATAGTTCACTTAAAAAATATTTTTTTCATTTTATTCATGCATTTAAGATTTTGTGGGGTTCCTGTTTGAAGACTGGTGTTCTAAGAAACTGAGTTTTGAATCATCTGTCTTTGAAGTATTATATTTAAATGTATGTCAATACTCAAAGATCCTATGGTCATTTTCCCTGTTTTATTTATTACACCATAGACTATACCTCTATATTACACAGTAAACATATTATTCCAAACATTACAATTAGTACTACAGTTTAACTACTACCAGTAATAGGAATAATAATAATGATGGCAATAAAATACACAAAGATAATTTGAGAGGTCCTCTGTGTAACAGAACAGTTACATGAATGGCTAGTTCCACATTGCCCTTGGGTTATTATTTACATAGTTACTCAACATGGTTATTATTCAAGTAATTTGGTTTTAGGTTAGACTACGGGTGTTTTCACACTTGTAGTTTGTTTGGTTTGGTCCCAAACGGGAACCAATTTGTTGCTATGTTGCATTTGCCTCGAGTTTCGGTTTGCACTCACATGGCAACATTTACAAGACCAAAATTTGTGATAAAAAGCTTTGTGCAAGGGAACTGCTCTCTTGTTGGTTTTAATTTCCTTGCGGGAAATTAATGTTACCACTGAAAATGGAGCATCAGTGTGACCAACATCATCAATGTGGACGCATCACTGCAACAGTTGCGATTCTCTGGTTGAATATTCACTTTGAACGAGGATCAATGCTACAGCTAAAAAATAATGTGGTTATCCATATCATGCGAAGGCGTGCTGCATGAGGATACCTCATTAGAAGGCGGCGACCTCTTATCACAAACAGTGACATATTCTCCCAACACTTCCACAGAGACCACTCTCTCCAGGTGGACTCGGCATGTTTGTACTGAACCATATCCATGCTAAAATTGTGTGGGAAACGCTCCAGGGTTTGATTTAACCACACCAACAGACTAAAGGTGTGAAAACATCCTCACTCAAGTAGTTCCTACTTCCTAGAAAACTGCCTTACAATTATATTTAATGAGCTACGACAACATGGAAACATCTTACTCCTTTCACTTTTGGCTTTTGCTAGTTCCACAAACTCAGACTCACACAGAATAATGGTTATATTTTGAAGTCCAAGAAAACATGGCCAGAAGCTGCATTCATTTTACCATCATATCCTTGCCCTGCAGTCGAAGTAACCTACTAATGGTCAGTCAAAGCAGAAAAGTGGAGTGATACCTGGTGGCCAAAAAACTTCTTACATTCTTTCAGTGGGGAGCAATATTCAGTTAATTGGTTTCTTTATGTCATCAGGGTTACTCAATTTAAAAACACGAAAGGTTCAAATAAACAGCTTAATCCAAATAAGACCTTAATCCAAGTGTCACAAAAGCTGGGTGACTCCATGCATGTAAACACAGTCAACTCCATGCTATAGGCACTTTTGCCGTGAGGACACTAATCAAATATTCACAACCATGACATTATGTTTCTGTCACTCTCATCTTTATCTTGGTGGACTCAGGCTATTGATATTCTCAAGTTCACTTTTAGCAAAGTCAAATGCAGAAATAAGGGAAGCTGTGGGTAAAATACTCTTTAAAAAGCACCATAATCCTGTTGTTGGACTTGAAGATGATTATAATGTCCTTAATAGCATAATGCAGTATTTTGTCTTGGGCATTTTGGCGCTGCATTCTGGACTCTGTTTTTTTAATCCTATAGGGGATAAGCAGTGGCCAGTGGTCGTGTATAAATCTGTTTTTAGACCATGACGGGGAGGGGGCACAATGACATTTTTATCCCCTTTTCCTCAAAGACCTCAACCTGTGCTGAGAAAGAAGGAGAGAGACAGAGTGGTGTGTGTGTGTGTGTGTGTGTGTGTGTTGTGTGTCTGTAACACACAACACGCCAAACTGGGGATGAGAGAGAAAAAATAACAGCGAGAAAGACAGAAGGGAAGAAGTGAAGAAAAGAAGTAAAGAAGTGACAAGGGAAAGAAAGGGAACCGACGGAGACGGAAAGAAAGCAACATCAAGAGAAGGAGGGAGAGAGCAAGAATAAGAGAGCGAGTGGAGGGCTTGTTGTGCAGCTTACAGGCACTGCAGAGTTCTGCTGCAGAAAAGGGAGGGATGGGAAGCGGGAGGGGGGTGCTGAAGCTATTTTAGGGGAGTGGTTGAAGACTAACCCTGGGAGATCTGAACCTTGCTTCCTTGGCATCACCTCACGCTGGAGAGGGGCCTGCACTGTGAGGGAGAACGGGGCAACAGCAGGAATCTATACATCATCTTACAAGGGCGGGAAAAAATCACAAGTGGACAGTGACGCCTCAGGGAGGTACAAACTGGGATACTGCCCACTGTACTGCGAGGATTTTCAAACAATCCTCTTCATGCATCTGTAAGTGTTGGTTCCCAATCCAATCTGCACTCCTTTTCATTTCCTGTCTATGAATAACCTAGAAACTGTATTGGTTATTACGATCGCCTGTACGTGATTCCCCAAGCAACCAGTTCCGTTTTTGTTCATTTTCATGCAGACTGCTGCACAGGGCACAGGGGGGTGAGAGTATGGTGATATAAAAGTTAAACGCAAGTCAACTACATACAAATTAGCATCAAATTAGCATCAACAAGGATGTTCTTGTATTCTTTCCTTTCTCTGTCAGCTGTCCTCCTGACTGCAGCTCAGCTTAAAACATTTCTTAAGATAAGACAGTTTAATAGACTTTTTCACACCAGGCATTTGGACATGAAATAGCAGGTAAACACAGGTGTTACTAATGACATTGATGATTCTGTTCCATTTAGGGCTAACAGAGCCAGGGTCCTGTTATTGTTCATGTTGGCTCACTGGAAAGACTCTGCTACACTTAAATGGAACAGAACCTTGATTTATGTCATTAGTAACACCTGTGTTTACCTACTATTTCATATCAAAATGGCTGCTGTGAAAAGGTCTATTATCAGTGTCAGGCTTCCCAATTTTATCTTATTTTATTTATTTATTTTTGACATATGATACTGCACAATAACCTATGGTAGCCTATTTCTTATTTCATATCAACTCTCAGGATCTGATGTCAGGCTAGCTTACTAGCTTACAAAGTTGAAAACAATTTGATTGACAGGAGGAGGAGGATTTCATGTGCCTATAAAGCCAAAGCCAGGCAAATTCATCGCACCCTGTGAATCATCACTGGTCATATACAGCACTGGGCTAAGCGTTCAAAGAAATGATAGATTAGGCACTACAATATTTCATATCATATGACAGTTGAGATCATTTGTAATTACAAGACGTTCTGGTTTAAATGTGCTCTGACTGCACCCCCTAAGCAAAATGGAGTGCACAGCGATGACATCATTCTCACCATCCCATCCTCTTTTCCTCCTTCCTTCTATCAAACTCACACTCCATCAGGAAGAAGTTTGAGGGTGATAAAAGTTCGCAGGAATGCGGCAGACGTGTCAGTTTGTTGAGAAGCAGGAGCATGGTATAGCACTCTCCCCCACAATCTATGCATCACTTACCTCCTCATTGCCAACGAAGCTGACGGCTAAAGTGCTCAGACTAATCACTGACAACCCCCAACGTTTGACAATGATAGGGAGAGGTGGATTGCAAATGGGGAACTATAAATAGAAGCAGTGCTCAGGCTTCATGCAGCATCAGTAAGTGCCAAGGCCCTGAACCTTGAGGATTCTGTCAACCGCAAGACACTCCTTAAAAATATTAGCCAGACTTCAAAACGTGGTTATGAAAGAGACGCGTAGGGACGGGAGTAACATTACGCTTATAATAGTAACACCCAGCCACCATTTTCTGGTGACACATAGTGATTATGTAGCAGGTACTGTCAGAGATGGTTGGGTCATACAGTTGGTATCGTTTCACCTTCAAAAGGTGCACCACCCTGCAATGGTATCAGCTGGTTCTACAGCTTCTCAGTATCACGCACTTCACTGTAGTAACAAAAGTTGTCCTTTATGGTAGGTTCCAATTCCAAACCAAAGATAATTACTTGGCAGCTGTCAAAAAATCAATTGTTTGTGTGTGTGTACGGGTGTTTGTGACTTGGATGACACTTGACTGCAGCATATCTGTTTACTTGATCACATTAAACACCAAAAAAAGAAACAAACTACATCAACGTTTCTATAATTTCTAGTTTTACCTGAGCAATTTAACAATAGCTTACAGTTTTAACCATTTGCTATTGCACCATTGCAACGTTTCTTCTCAGACTGCCCTCCCCTCCAAGCTCTGTACTTTGTTACTCCCTGTACCTTCACCATTGCCCTGCTTTTCCTTTCTCTTCTTAGTAAAAAAAAAAAAAAAAAACTGAAACACAGTAAACTCAGCAGCAAATTCGGCTGAGAGTTCATTTGATTTTACCATTTGCTCACTCCAATATTCATTTCCTAGTCAATAAAAACATCAAGAGTGGGCTGTGCAACTTTCTGTTTTTACACCCCACAAATTTCCCTGGTGAACTCTTTGAGGAAATCAACAGGGAGGACAAAAAGGACAAAAAGATCATATAGCAGGATAATGCTTCAAAACTTGACTGATAACTCTGATATTTTTTCCCTTGTTCCTGGTAGTAGTAAGGCATGGCCAAAGTCCTGCGCAATATAAATATTAAGAACATTGCAATAACACATATTTTATGTTTTAGAAACTTCAAACACATTTTTCACAGCTTCACTACTTTGAATGACTTGTATTTTGATTCCAATTTTTGACTTCAATCTCTGAATATCTCCCAACTCCCAGTCTCATTTTAGCCCTTCTACAGGTAACAATGAAATCAATCTTCTTTCTCTAGCACATCCCTGACCAAAACTAAATTCAACAGTTTGGCGTAATTAGCGGACCAGTCAGCTATATCCTGTGCAGCAGACCATCGACAGACACAATTGACTTGTTATGCCTGTGCCACTAGCTTCTATTAGTCCTGTTTTAACTGATTAAGTGCTGAGAGCTGCGTCTGACGTGGCAGCAAAAAAGCAGAGGGGCGGTGGGAGGTGGCAGACTGGGAGATGGACGGACACAGGAACGGAAAAGAGGCAGAGGACGATGCCTGAGGCCTTTAAACACTTGGCATTTCTCCAGAGCTGGGAGAGGGAGGAGACAGTGCAAGGCGAAGTGAAACAGAACAAGAACAACACTGCTGAAACTGAGCTAATGTGCTGTGACCA
>OMLF01020098.1:0-25927 GCA_900302615.1 Holocentrus rufus
GCTAAACAAAAAAAAAAAAAAAGAAAAGAAAAAAAAGGTCCCAGTGCTTTATGAAGTTTGTGGTAAATAAATTGTTGAGCTGTACACTTCAGCACAGTGGATGGATTAAAACTGTCACAAGCAGGCTGGTGCAACAAGGAAAAATGGTCTGCAATCGTCTGCTGGAGGAATCAAGGCAATATGAGGCATGTTTTTCTTCATCAGTCATTTCCCTGGAAGCTGTGATATACAGACAAAATCTGATTTTCTCGCTGCTGACTCATCTGCAGAATATTATTGTTTCCACGTCAGATTGGAATCATCCAAAATAGTAAATACTTTTTTTTTTTATATTTGGGATCTTTACTGACCACAATTTAAATTATGGTACAAAATGATGACAGCAGAAACAAAGCCAACTTTACCTCACATTCCAGATATTATGCCTGTGCCTGCACATCAGCCTACAGGGGGTAACTGCTGATCCCACAAAACCAAGTTGTAAGTCACAATATGAGCGATCAAAAGTAAAAAAAAAAATAAAATAAAATAAAAGTGAGGTCTGCAGAATCTAGCGGGTTAATCGCACTGATACTGTTCAGACCAGAAACAACAACAACAGAAAAATTAGTTATGGGCAATGTTTCCTACTGACACTATTTTAGCTATGTGAGTTCCACTTTCAAGACAAACAGAAAAAGGAATGAGAAAATAATTGTGGTCGACTGGTGTGTGGTAACCCGTTGCAATCTTCATGTTGGATGTGGTATACTTTTTCCAGCGTTTTGGATTTCTCATTATATGTTAGGTACATGAACTTGCATGCGGCTTGATGCATTGAGCGGAGTTGAACGAGTCCAGCGGTGCTCCCCTGTTCGATTTGAGATCATAAATAAGATGTTGCTCTTTCGAATAGCAGACATTTTATCAAAGGCATGCACTGCGGTGACGCAGGACGTGCAGTAAAAGCCTGGTGTGGGGTTTCTGGCGTGCAGCACGGTCCGCTATTGCTCTTTCAGAAAATTATAAAAGGTCTTCAAAACAGTCCTGATATTTATATTACATCAAATGATTTCTGCGTTCCAGGGCTTGATTTGAATTGGCCTGAGGAGGATGAAGCATGAACATTTTAGTAACATGATCTCTCTTCCATGTGCTCCTAAATATGTTTATTTAGAGGCGCAATCGCTCCCTGGCATAAAATAAAAAATAAGAATAAAGCCAACATAGAGCCCCTTGATGGATGGCATCACTCTTGTTAGCACAAATGATCAAATGCATCCCCTTCTCAGCTATTGATTGAAGTTGAAACAAGACAGAAAACAGCGATTCCCCTCCTCTCCATCCCCCTTGATCGATAATAAATAAGAAGGCAAATAGTCTTCCGCTCTGTTCCCCATAATTTCCCTCCAGCTCCGTGCAGTGAGCTTTCAGTCGGGGTTTCCTCCGTCAGAGAGCTTAAGCTTGGGTGGCTGGAGGGCCAAGGGTCCGGCTCTTGCAACCAGTGCCAATGTAAACACAGCAATTCCTTCCCAATTAGAAACGCTAAATGCATTGGACTCGGTGCACTACCAGGGCTGATCCGTGCAATTAATGCTGCCTCGGTCTCCGCTGGCTGCCTCGGATGGCTGGGATGGTTAAGATGTATACAGTTTCAGTTCAAGGCCAGTCAGTGGAAGTCTGATTGGGCAGGTTGGATTCATCATGGAAGTATAAACATGAGGTTGGATGGGCGCTCGGTGGTTGGGGTTTTCTTTGGGTCAGCCGTGCTGGGTAGGACCACAGCAGGCCAGGAAGATATTTGTGGTAGGAAGGTCAATCAGAGACTGGGGAGGGAGCTTTAGAGGAGATGAAGATGCATTTCAGCTATGCACCTTCAGATTCAGCTGTATAAATGGGGGAGGCGGTGATAACAGTGAGATCAGTACACTGAGATCCATAAGTACTGGGCAGTGACACATTCTGGCTGTGTCTTGCAATTACTGTGAATGTGAAATGAAACTACATCTATGAGGGGTGCAGTTCATCAACTTTAATTTGAAGGTATTTTCAACCGTATCAGATGAACATTTAATGAACTACAGACCTCCTTTCAAGTTACCATAAGTATTTGAACAGATAAAAATGATTTCCAGTTGTCATTTTAAATATTGTCTGCTTTTTTTTTTTTTTTTTTTTTTTTTTAAATGCCTCCATCTCATAAATAACCAACCTTTCAACATCTAATTCCACCTCTTGGATAATTCAGCTGTGACAACACATCTCTCCATTATAGTGAGGCTCTGTTGTATATATGGTTGGAATAAATACCCACAAGTAAAAAAAAGAAAGAAAAAAAAGTCAGTTATTACTTTAGCTTTCAACCATCAGAATCCCGCTACAGAGCTTTAACACAGGGCTCTTTGGCATGTCGAAATAGGAGGACCCTGGAAAAAGGGGACAGTAGATTGTTGCATGTTCATCTAATACGCCTGAAACTACCATCACATTAAATCACACAGCCTGTGTTCATATTCAAAATGTCATTTGATATCTGGAATTTAAGAATTAGTTTGAAAAGAGTCAAAGAGTCATGGCAGCATGTTCTGTTGTGGCACAAATGTAAAATGAACATGCACAGCTATGACACAGTATGCAAAACAGTTGTTACATTTATCTGGCTCATATTGTTTTCAAAACAGCAAAACATGAGATGCAGTGATAGTATACCATTGTGCTAGTCTTCCTTTGTCCTGTGGCCATTGTGCATTGTGTGTTCCTGAGGTGTTGGTTTGCATCAACAGCCTTGGCTGCTCCACTCTCTCAAAGATAGTTTGCTAACAGAGCTATCACTCCATTGCCTCTAATGAAAATCCATACTAAACATTTAGCTCTGTGTGAGAAAGGGGGGAAATTCAATAAGACACATAACACAATTTATAAATTACAGGAAGAACCAATCGAACTAACAGAGAAAAATGAGGAATGCTTTTATGTTTGTGTTTGCTAATTTCTCGAGGTTTTGCATATCACAGATGCAGCTCTCTGTGTATGCTGACCATAAATACCTTGGAAATCTATTTTCTCACCCCAAATGAAGTCCATAGCCGTTTTCTTCTGTCTTATTTTTCCACACAGATCATCATTCATGCCGCCGTAGATGTCTCCACCGAGGTACCATTCCCCAAACTAATGGTCGCTCTTGGACAGGGCCGTCGATGGTAAACTAATCTGCAGCCTGCAAAGCACAGGAAACAGATCTCATTAGCACTCATTGAACTATCTTCCAAGGAAACTTTCATCTTTAGACCACTCTGACAGAAGGCCTGAAAGCCAGACTAATGTCACTTACTAGTTCTATGTCTACTGGTCGACTGAGGAGGGCCTAATAGATGGATGGTCAATAAAGGAGTGAAGTCATTCATTTTAATTTGTTGTTTTCTTTCCAGGTTTGCATTTACAGCGGGCATGGTGTTAAGCGCTTTGCCTAGAAGTATCTATAAAGAATTTATGGGAGGCAATAGTATTTCTTGCAGCAATGTTTTTGAACTATGGCCACTGTAACAAAGTGTCACTAAATATTTGTAAACTATTCCTGCAGGGACTAGAGGAATATTTATGCTGTGATATTGGAATAATATCCTGAAAATAAAATACTGCTGGGTTACTAAACTTCTTTTTTTATTGCTCCGTAGCTTAGTGGTGATTTCAAGGGTGTGTAAAATCATTCTGTTGAAACGAAGCCATACATTCAGGAAAACAAAGGGCTTTTATTCCAAAGGAGGTTTTTACTCCTCCATTATCTCACTGACAACACTGAACAATTTCTGGGCTGCCTGTAGTCTTGCTGGATCGTAATTTGAAAATTGTAGTGATGCCTCCACACTGTGGCTGATGCTACAAAATACACCGAGGCTTGAACGTTTGTTCATACAGCCAGCAGAGGGCGACATGAAATCCAGTCGCACATCCCTCGGGCTCTGCAATTCCATCGTTGTTTGTTTACAACCTCGCAACTTCCTGTCTGTCAGTCGAGCTTGCTAGTTAGCCTTGTTCATCTTTTTATAACTAAGCAATACAGTGTTACCGGTTAGCTTTCAAGATGGGATGCGATGGTGGAACTATTCCTAAAAGACACGAGTTGGTGAAAGGGCCCAAAAAAGTGGAAAAGGTGCGTTAAGCTTTTCCAGATTCATGATTGTTGGCGACATTTTCCAAGGCTGTCGATAGCATGCTAACTAGCTAATAGTATGCTAACAAGCTAATACGTTTGCCTTGATAATAATAAAAAGAGAGAAGATTTTATGAAATAGGGCGCTCAATAAAGGGTTTAAAACATGTAACAATCACTGTTAGCTTATATCTAAGAGGCTAGCTACATGTTAAACAACAGAATTAGTTTAGAATTAGTAACGTTAGCATACTTAGTGACGTTAATTAGCAATAACTGTAACGCTGTGTGTGACCCTTCCTCTATCTAAATGCTCTTCTGTGTACTTGTCAACATGTTAGGTTGATAAAAATGCAGAGCTGGCCGCCAAATGGAGGTACTGTGCTCTGAGCCAGGAGAAACTCAGACGCCCCATCGTTGCCTGTGAACTGGGAAGGTGAGAGTTTTCTTTCTGTCTATTATAAATCAGAAAGAATCAGTTAAAACACGTATGAAGACCAGAGGACTTGATGCTGACAAGATTAAACGTAACTAAAGTTAACTGTTAACTCAGTGTGTCGAACATGCCATGCAACTGTGTGGACGGATGTATTCACAACCTGTACGTTTTATAGCTAAGTTTTGACACTATCAGTGTGGTACACTGTGTTTTTAAAATATAACCGAATATTTGGTCCCTTTCAGGCTTTACAACAAAGATGCCATCATCGAGTATCTTCTGGATAAGTCTGCTGAGAGACCCAACAGTGAAGCTGTAGTGCATATCCGAGGGATGAAGGTATGCTGAACTGAGCTTTTGTCCACTTGTGACACAGATGCACTTGAAATCATTCAAAAGGGCAAGAGAGCTTGAGTGTGCGTGTGTTTACTTATATGTCGGGTATTGTATTTACCTGTGTGCACTTGTGATTGATCTTACATGTCCTTGTGTACTTCTGTGCATGTCTATTTCTCCATTCCTAGGACATGAAGGAGCTCAACTTGACTGATAACCCAGAGTGGGAGGGAGAGAGAAGGAACACCAAAGGGGATTGCTATGAGGACATACACTGTGCCATGTTCATTTGCCCTGTTGTGGGTTTGGAGATGAATGGAAAACACAGGTAACCACCAGTTAAGTGGCTTCAATCTAAATGCAATCCAAAACTTACTGGACTAAACAAATGAGTCAAGAATAAACCCATATAGTTACTTGATGTAGAATAAAGATAATCAGTGCTGCTGTCATACATCTAGAAAAAACTTTATTAGTGACCTGTAATCTTCTTGGTAGGCTGACTGTTTGGGCTCATTATGCCATTAAGTTGAACCCACAGAATTTGAATGGATAGAACAGCCATTCACATTCAAATCTTGCTTCAGGGTTCAGGGTTCATGCTTCAGGATGGTCAGAGCAGCGGCCATTTTTATGTGTACTGTTGCCATGGTACCGTTGAGCTAAATTCTGATTTGTGGCAAATTGCTGAGTCTCTGAGTTGAGTGAGGCGGAGAGGTTTAACAGTGAAGCAGAGGAAAGGAGTCTGCTCACTCCAGCTGTCACTCCTGCCACCACACACAGCAGTGGTGTTTTTTAAGCAGGCCAGATATAAAGTGTTGACATCTTTACATAGTTGAAGTAGAAGTGGTCATAGTTGGTGATCACTGCAGTCGGGTTAACATTAATCACGGTTTCAGCCGGCGTCTGCTAGTCTTTTAAAGTTAAAATTAAAAATTCTAATCCACTGAAGTTTGCCTAAATTAATACAGTTTCAAGCAATAAGGAGTCATATTTAGTGAAAGGTATTTTTGATGATGCTTTCAAGTTAGGTTTGCTAGTTTGCAGTTGTTGACAGGAGGAGTTTTGACCGCTATCTGAGCTGCTGTAACACACCAAGACACAGATTCAAATGTTCACAATTCTTTTAGTCATTTCTGCAGTTATTCTACAACCACAGCACAACATAACTGTACAGTTCTCATGTGTGACACTTGTTGGCATAGCAACTAACGATAATTGCCATTTTGTTGTGTACCAGCCAAATGGCCGCGACGAAGAGTGCAATGACCATTCTATCCATTCAACTCCTGTGGTTCAACTTATCCGTACCTGACTGTTTATTCTGTATATAGATATCTTAATCTGTTCAAGATGTTTTCTGCTTGTTTGGCATTCATGAATGAACATGTACTGTGAGTCATACCATGCATAGGTGAATGGTAGAGACACTGCTCATCAGCAGGGCATCACTGGCATTAAAGATGTCCCCCAGAGGATTAGATTGAGGCCTGACATGTTATGACATGGATACAGAACCAGCAGAACCTCCATTATTGGCCTGTTGTTTCCCAAGTCTTATTCATTCCCTCTGTGCACCATATGGTGTTTTATCTCAAATTTTGAATCCTCAGTTGAAAACGATTGAGAAACACTTTTTTTTAAAAATTTGTATGTTTTCAGGTTCTGTTACCTGCAGACTTGTGGCTGTGTCTTCTCTGACAGGGCCCTTAAGGAGGTCAAGACAGAAATCTGTCATAAGGTAAGTAAAACATAATAATGTTCCTTGTCTCAACCAGTCACTCCATTCCAGCCCAATTCTTATGTGACCTTTTTTGCACATGTTCAACTCATGTGCCTTTTAATTTTATGTTAATTAACCTTCCAGATAGCTTTGGCTTCTTAGGGGGATATTAACAATAAAATATGACAAAAGTCATTTTTCCAGCAACTTCACAGTTTCCTTTAATGTTGCTCTTTATGTACAATCAAGTAAAACTCAGCTACATACTTTGCCTACTTAATTTTTGTTGTGTGTGTAGCCAAAGACCATTCTTCTATCCGTTTTACAAGTAATTTTGTGTGTGCATGATCAGTATAATAAACATGTCCACTAGTGATAGACCAATTGATCAATCTAGCTGATTAATTGGGATTGGGATAGATTTCTGTCGTTTGAAATAATTGGCATCAGCCAATAACTGTGCCTGCGTGGCTGATTAACAAAAACTTAAGCGCTTTCTCTTGTGGCAATGCTGCAAATGTCAACTCATTTAAAAATATATTTTCAAGATTTTTCTCAATAATTTGCTGGTTTAAAATAATAAGAGTGCAAATCTACAAAAGAAAAGAAGATATATTTTTTGTGTTTTATTTATTGTGAAATGGTTTTATTTTATCACATGCAATGAAAGGAGAAAAAAAACATCAGCATTGTATCTGCTATCAGCTGCCCTGCTCTCTAAATATCAGCATCGGCATCTGCCATTGAAAAACCCATATCGCTTGACCACTAATGTCCACATTTCCTCAACTTGGCTCTGTAGTTACTGCTCAGTTTGTTTCTGTGGCAGTGCTCATCAGTTGACCTTCTGTTTCAGTGAACACAACACAAAAACAACATTATGAGGAGGAAGTACAGCGAGGAGGGTTGACAAATATCAGTGTTGGGTGTCTGGTTCCTTGGAGTGTCGCTGCTCCCCACTGTGCAGTGCATCATTCAGATAGTTAAGCCAGTTAAGCTTTCATTGCTTTCCCAGTGATGCATGTCTAAGGGCTCAGTGGGAGACAAAGATTAAACAGGCAAAGTTCACAGTAAGTACCAAGTGTGCAGTCATCACTTTACAGAAGATGACTATTTGCCATCCAGCATTCGGAACGAAAGGATTAAATCTGGAGCTGTTCCTTATTTGTTTGAGTGGAAAATTATATTATTATAAGTATTATGGTATAATACAGACGCCTTACTGTATTCTGCAGACATTAAGGAAACACTTTTATTTGGTACAGTCTCCAGCAAAAATCACATATCAATTAAATAGTTTTTTCAGGGAAAATGAAAATTATAATGCAAAAATAATCATTCCCACTATCCCACTGACTCTCAAATCATATTGCAATTGAAATATCTGTCAAAATAATTGCAATGTGTTTTTTTCCCTTTTTTTTTACCATATCATTCAGCCTTGTCTGCTTACAGCCCAGTCACACAGGAATATGGGAGTGACAGGGGAGGCTGGTAACACCATCACCACTATAGACCTTATCATCCTCATGAGTGTTAAGTGTACAGTAATTTGGAAATAAAAATAAAACACACATGCACAGGTATATTTAGGGAGCCCTAATAGCCTATTGATTGACCACACATCAACAGGTCTAATTTATGATCCAATATGTGCGTTATGATTATTTCCACATTACTGTACAGGTGAGGAAGGTGGTGTGTACTTGGACCTCTGGGACTGGTAATGTCTGACCCGTGGCTAAAAAATTGAGATCTGAACTAAACTGTGGATTTGGAGAATCGTTACACCCTACCTAACATGCTGTCATATCTGAATGAAACATTGCAAAGTGGGTTACACTTCCTAGGAAATAACCACCTGACACTGATATTTGTACAGTCCCCTTGCATTGTGTTAGGGCTGGGCAATAAAACAATGACAGTAGAAGAATATATTTTCATGATAAGC
This sequence comes from Holocentrus rufus, assembly GCA_900302615.1. Lineage (NCBI taxonomy): Eukaryota > Metazoa > Chordata > Actinopteri > Holocentriformes > Holocentridae > Holocentrus > Holocentrus rufus. Next base: position 8,579 of record OMLF01020098.1, read on the forward strand.
ATAAATGATAAGTGTAATGAGCCTTGGGATCTTGTATTCCTTCTTAAAACCCTGTTATTTCAGCTGTGAACATTTGTTCTCAGCGGTGAATGATTAACATGCTGCGTGTTCTGTTAGCTTGGTTCATTCTCATACAGAGATTAAAATCTCGCTGTTAATGCTTTAGTAAATAAGCAGCCTTGATAACAAAGTGTGGTGGTGCATGGTTGACATAACCCAACACCCACAGTCTGTCTGTTGGATAAAAGATTTAGCTGAAAGTCTGAAGTCTAATCTAATGTACTGAGGCTCCCATGCATGGGTCCAAAACATGCCCCATCATTTCTGGACAGTGCACAACAGTGGGCTGGCAGCAGGTAGCAGGTGTGAGTATTTTCATTGCAGAGGGTGACAATGCTTATTTTGAACAGTACCATCTCCATCAAGTTTTACAAAGTGTATACCTGAGCAATACATCTGTTCTTGTTATCTAGCCAGAAACCATGTATTAAAAAAAAGGTATTTGTAATATTTACATCACAACATACTGACTAATACCACAAATGGTTGTCAAGAAAATGAGGAAATAGTGGATATTGATGTATGGACTGTTCTCTTCAGCTCTCATGTGAGTGGCTTACCAGTTATTTTAGTTTTTATACAGATGTTTTGCTTATTTGCTGTCTCATATAGTATACTCTGTCTGGCAGGCCTATTTAAAAAAACAAATAAACAAGCAACAAAAAAACTGTATAATTAGACAGCATCATGGTTCTGGACACAGATCTTATTGTAGAAAATGCTGATTTGACCTTTAACACATTTTAAGTGTCTTTTCAACAATATGAAATGTGATGTTTTATGCCTATACTGTTTTTTTAATGATCAAGATGCAAAACCTGCTCACTCATGCTACACCTATGATGCTGTATATGTAACATGTTGGATATAGGCCAAACTGACACGAATCCATTTCCTTTCATAGTCTCTCTGTGAACTGTTCTGTCAGAAGATTTTATTATTTCCGTTGAATCCCCATTCTGGCTGCATTTGATAAACAACTCACCAGTCTTCTACAGCAAGTTTTATTTTACAGACCCAAGCACAAAAACTTCCTTAGGAGCTATTGCCTCAGTTTTATTATAATTAGAATTTTTACTAATATTGCTTTTCTCATTGTGGGGAAAACTATGTTAGAGTAGTTTCAGTTTGGGTGTTGGTGTAAATCTGTAAGTCCCCTTTAGTGGAAGCAGACAACCTATCCCTATTCGAATATATCTTAAATTTTGTCGTGTAGATGTGGCGTTGATGGCTATTTTTAGTTTTGGCATCCAGTGATGTGCTGGATTATCTACTTTAAGCAGATGCAGACAGAATTCATTTAAACATTTGCAGTGCTTACTTTAACTTCGTGGTCATTATTAAAAATAAAGGCAGCGTACACTAAAGTAAACTAAGTACATCACCCTTTTTAAAAGTCTATCTCATCCAGTGGTGTCTGTACTCACTGACAGGCTAAAGCACTCCTGTTCCTCAACATTCCAGTGATCTAAATGGAGTTATATGGGAACTCTGCAGATCAAGCCTATTTTGGCCTTGGCTCATAGTTTGAAGAAAAGATGCTCTGATATTATTCCCCAGGCATAGGCTATTTTGAGATAGCAGGCAGCTGATGAGAACCACTCATTGTTGCTGTTTCTGTGGTACTGGCAGCAGTTTAGCACAGGTCATTTCTTTGACTCTGCTAGAAATAGGACTTCAAATTATAAGCAAGGCTATTGTGCTGCTCGTGGGAAACTGACTCCCTCTTCCAAGAGATTGGAGCTCCGATAGGCTTATTAGGCAACACACAGTTTCCTGACTTTTTGGCCACTGAAATTTAGCCTGACTATTCTTAGCTTTATTTTTAATTTTACTTTTATAATATTGTGTTTCTTTTTAAATCTCACATTAAGCTTGCATTTGTGCAGGCTTTGTGACTTGTATTGGATTTGGTTCATTTGGCTTATCAAGCAAAAACTGATGGATTGGTGAATGAATGGGATAAATGTTACAGTGCTAACTCATAAGGCTTTGTTGTTGTTTAACACACACGCACACACAATGAATAGACTTTGTGTCATTATTTTGTGGGCTAATGCAGTCCGTGATGCTTTCTATTGTCCGATGTCCATTTTGAAACCATCCTTGTAATTTAGTACACAAAATGATTCACATAAAAGTAACCCACACATAGACTTAAATAATTTTGATTTTTAATGGGATAACATATCTAACCAAAGACAGACAAGTAAAGATCACACAAGAGCATAATTTACTCATCATAAAATAGATCATTTAAAGCTGCACTGGGCAAGATTTTATGTAAAATACATCATGTGAATATGATGTAAGCAAACTTCTTTTCCAGTGATTTTTTATGCTTTTTTAATTCATTTTTTGCTTGCCTTAACTCATTCAGAATTCTTCATTACTGGGATTTTATAGTGCTATTATCTCAGTCCATTTCCTTTCTCTCTTTCTTTCCCTTTCTTGTGCATGGTTGAATTCGGCGCACATCTGTAGTGTAGCAGGCGTTGTCAGTACAATGATTAAGAGTTGACATACGGTGAGTTCTCTACTGCACAGTCCCTTGTGTGCTGTAGCATTTATGACTGCGCTGGAGACAAGGAGACAAGAAGTCTCTAAAGGGACCTGTATGACGTAAGAAGTCAGGAAGTGTGCATGTGTGTTGCCGAGCATTTACAAGGACAGAATATCTGTATTCTTGTGCAGCTATTTTTGCATCGCCAACCCATTTTCTGTGTCCTGTGTGCTTTGTATTCAGCTCTGTAAGATTTCAGCAGAATGTGAATAGATTGCCAGTGTTGTATAGATGCTGCCTGATATTCCACAGTTTGGTAGCTGGCTGGTTTCTGCTGCTGATAATTTGTATGCATGACCAAGGTTATAGTTACAACAAATATAACCTGTATTTGCTGTACACTGGGAAACGTTTTGTTCATGGTGCTCCGTCCAACCTTTGTTTTCACCTCACGTTTAATCACAGTCAGCAAGTTAGTTTCAGCTGGGGAGGTCTCTGTTGAATTAGCCATGTTTTGTTTAGCCAAACACATTTTTTATTCCCTCGCCTTATAAGACTTACCAGCAGGCAGCATTTTACATTCTTGTCTCCTCACTCTGCCAGCAAGTTGTGTAACTTAGCTAATAGTTAGCTACAAATGCTTGGCAGAGCCTTAATCGTTAAATTGTCATCTAGGCGAATTAAATTAACGGAAACATTTATTCCATCATTCAAATAGCAGTGAAAACATCAGAAATCTACAAATAGCCTGACTGGGCTTACAAAGTTCTTAAGTTGTTGTCGCCCCGTATCTAATCCTCTAGTTCTCAAAACCTCAAATTTGACCTCTTAATTGGGGTCAAGCATTATTCAAGCCTGAGAAATAATAGTATCCTTACCAAGTGAAATACATGATCATATACACTTAAGTTCTCCGATTAACAAAAAGAATAGGTGTCTTACAGTTTCACACATAGACAGATCAATCTATGAATAGTAGCAGCCCTGTGCCGTCTGGAGGTGATGTGTAGTGGACCATCATATCATTCCCAATTTGCTCGTTGCCATTTGCCTTTGTTACATTCTCAGCCATTAAAAAAAAAGTGCAAACAATCTGGACCTGCACGTAGCCTGGTTTTTGGTTACGAAGCTGACCGTGATTTCAGGGTCCAGCACTGTTGTTGAAATAGCTGCTTCTGTTCAAGTTGTGCTCTGTGAGCAGCAGCCATGATGGGTCTGTGGGCACAGTGGCCTGCCTCAGCACCTTGCTCCTGTGCCACTGCTCCAGACAGTCCAGCGCCTCGGGGAAGCTGCTGCTCTCAAACTTATTGGCAAACATGCTGTTCCTGTTGATGATCCATGGCAGGTCTTCCACCCCGTAGATACAAATGTCTCTCACATAACGTCCTGGGAAATGACAGACAAGATTAAGATACAAAGATATGGACAGCAAGCTGTTAGGCAGTTAGGTGTTAGGTTTATGATTAGCTGCTGAAGTGCAAAATTCAAAAGGAATAGTCTTTTATGGAGAATTTTTTCATCCATCTGTCAGTGGAACTATATTATATCCAATCAGAGGAGCCTTAACATGTAGCAAAATAGCTTCAAGATACTTATAAGAGATTTTCATCAACAGTTCCAACTGCACTAGACAACTTTACACACTCTGCCTTCTCCAAATAGCAGTTAGAGGGTGCCTGAGGGTGCCGTTCCACTGCAGTGGTAACAACTCTTCAGGGCCCAGTTTTCTTTTTTTTCCCATCCCTGCCCAACATGTTGGACCAGCAGGAACCAACAGGGCCCTGGGAAGAGGACTGTCACACTGTTAATCGCTGATTGTTTGCACACTTGTCCGCTTATCCCTGAAGCGACTCATGGTGGGGGGCCAGTACCTCGGATGTTTAAATTTATGATAAAGCAGAAGTATTTTGCTGTGCGCTGTCAAGCATTTGTAGAAGCCGAATAAAGAAAAACACCATGGAGCAAGGATGAGACCCAAACTCCCTTCAGTATTTAGTCAGAGGATGAGATTCAAAAAGAGCTTGTGGGAAAGAAAAGAAACGAGACGGTAGGAAAGTATCGCTGCATATGATGGAACTGGGTTATGAGTGTGATTCTGACCAGTGTCGAATAAAAATAAAGCTGCTCATGTTTTAAAAACACACAAAACATGTAAACCACTGTGCTTTGTTAAACCTGGTATATCCTTTGTCTTTGTGTTCTCTATATCTGTTACTGTTTCCCCTGAAATCAGTTGAAACACAAACGATAACAAGAACTGGATCTTGCTTCAGTTCCTGTTTGCTCCCAGGTCTTGTTTCTTGTTGTGCAGTGGAAAAGGGAGCTGGCTGTTTGAGAACTTTCATACTCAGTACTTAGAAATCTTGTAACGTGATGCCTTTTACTGCACACATCATGCTCATTTTTAGATGCGAAGCAACTAATGGACCACTCATTCACTCACATGCTAATGCTTATCTTACCCCTTGTGGCTGTTAGCCGCAGCCAGGATCATTCACTTGCCTCCTCCCTGCAATTCTGCTTTACTGCGTCAAGTGCTTTGCATCTGTAACACTGTGTCTTTGTTACATTGGTGAGTGCAGCTTTGTCTTGACGAAGAGCTCATTTGCTGCTATTAAGGAGACACCATTGGCTTTTTTTGATTTTCCGCTTCCTGTTTATGGAGAACAAATTTCCAGGCAGTGAACATAACTAACACCAGAATTTCATTTGAGCAAGCAGAGAAAATCTATTGCCGTTAGGGGAAATGAGATTGATTTTGCTTTTGTAGTCCTTGTGTGACTGATAAGATGGGTGTATCTTTACATAACAATCTTGCCTGGTATGGTTTTAAGGTGGTGGTTTCCTGGCTTATAGGAGACGACATGGAAGTCATTTCTTTATCTAGTTTTGATATTATTTGTTTTGTTATAATCTGTAAAAGGTCATATAAAAGACAGACAAATTAGAGAGAACCCAAGATCAGATAAATGCCAATCCTCCTATCACCTGTTGGGTAAATTTTGAATTACCTTAGTTGATAATCATCTATAAGCCTGTCTGGGGCCAAAGAGCCTTTGACGTCTTTGATGTAGGGCAGAGATAGGAGATGAAGTAAAGCTTAGAAAATCAAAAAAATAACATAGTACAGTACAACATAGTGTGCATTGTAATAGTGTGTTTCATGCTTACAATATCATATCTTTACAAACTTTATGTAAAGTTTTTTTTGGGCTTTTCTGCTTTATTTGACAGTGACAGTGGAGATAGATAGGAAAGACGGGGAGAGAGAGAGAGGATGACATGCTGCAGAGGGCGTGGGTCATAGTCAAATCCACGTCGCTGTGGTAATAACACGTGCTACATGCTTTACACAGTGAGCTACCAGAGTGCCCCAGCAAAAAGACACTTAATAAGACTAGTACTTAATTTAACAGTTTATAATTTCCAATAATTTACTCAAGACAAGAAGTTGAGTACTCCATATTGTAAATGATGTAAAGGATTGTGGAAGCTGTAGTAAGTTGTCTAAATTTTAAATGTACAATACACAAACAATGCACAATACACCATAACAAAGGGACAATGCTGTTTTAGCCAAATCAAAGAAATTAAACCTTTATAGCATGACGTATAACACTGTACCTTTGCAGCCATCATGTGCTGTTCCCTCTTGATCTCTCCACTTGATTGCCCGTATGTCTCCAGCCCAACCTCCATCTAGGTGGCTCCCTGGAGCTTCTTGAATCATATAACCAAACAGAATGTCATATTATTGTTTTAGCTAACCAGGTAATGAAGTATTATGTATTTGCTATCTATTTATCATAAGTAATGAATCATTAGTAATGAAAACAAAAACACTTTTATATCCTTTTGCCAAAACCAAGCTACAAGCAAACCTCCTACTGTTACTGACAGTGGTAGCAATTAAATATATGATATCTTTATGTATGATTGAACTTAACACTCGCAGTTTTGATAAAATCCAGCCATAAGAGGCAGTAGAGTCTCTGGCACACCTGGATAAAAAGTCTTTGTGACAGGTGCGTCATTGTGTAATCAGGAGGTAAAAAACCCGCATACTGTCTTTCACTTGTCCACTATTTAATAACCGTGTGATTATTATAGGAGTACAATTATGTATAATTTTATACCATGTCAGTTTGATGCTATCATGGGTCCTTCTGTTTTTTAAACATCATAATCACAGTAGTTAATGATTAGTACATCCTACATACTTGCAGTTATGTTCCAGCGTTTAGCAGAAGGTCAAATCAGCAGCAGAAAGTCACCAGTCTGTTACCTATGTAGTGGCTGTTGCTTACCTTTGATGTGGTTGAGTGTCACCCAGTAGTGCTCATCCGGACTGAATGTGTCTTTGGACCACTTCAGCAAGTCCTGGGCCACCGGGCTCTCCAGGACAAAGTCTACAAACTCCCTCGTTAGAGCATAGTAGGCTGTTCCAAAGTAGACTTGCAGACTGTGTGGAGGAGGACCTTTCCTCAGTCCCCGCCCTTTGGGGGCCACATGTGACCCTGTGATCTCCTTGTGCTGGAGCTGTGTCCTATGCCTCATGGTCAAAGGCTGCTTGATCCCAGGGGTCATGTTCCTGTTCTTCCACTCTTTGCTTTGCATGTAACGTACCAGCTCCAGGTTGCTCTTGACAGGGAAATCCTGCCCACATAGATTGATCACCTTTTTCCAGCCTACCTTGGACTTTACTAGATCTTTCATGCAATTCACATCTGCCTGAAGGCGGGAAAACCCAGCGTAAGTCACTGTTTCACTTTGGCTGGAGAGGAAGGCATTGGGGAGGCAGCTCACCAGCCTCTGCACAGCCTCGCGGTACTTTGCAGGGGACTTGGCATCCACGTGAATGCAGTAGACATTCTGCGGGGCGTAAATAGCCCGCAGCAGGCGCACAAGAAGCTCAAACTCCTTGTGAACAGTCAGAATGAAGGCTAAAGGGTAGTTCTCCTCCTCACGGCTCAAAGGTTTAGTGATGAAGTGGAGGTTCCTGGTCAAATTGGAGCAGTGCAGATGACGGTTCAGAATATAACTTTCCACCTGATGGAGACCGAAAAATAGAGTCTGTTATTATATAAAAACAATGAAGTTAAACCATTTAAACAGATCATTTTTGTTATCTTTGGTTTATCACCACTTTATTTGCTCACACTTCTGTGTAGTGACAAACACAGTATTAGTTCACTGCTTTGACAGATTGTTTATAATTGGTGCGACTGATTCTTACGATTTTCTCATTCACACAGATTTATCCTCAGTATCTAACTGCAGCAAACAGCAGACAGACATCTGAACTCCAGCTTTCTAAATGTCTACCGAAAAGGGCAAATGAACACAAAATGTGAAAATATATACCATCAGCTCAACATATTTGAGTTTTGCTGGTGATTCATTCAGCTTGGGCCTTTTTATTGAATATTTGATCCAGACTTTCAATACATTTCAGTACTTAGAACATTTCACTCTTGAATGACCTTAATTTCCTACGGGATCTGATAGAATAGAACAAAAAACATATGAATGCAACAAGAACACAGTAAAAGAACATACCTTGCACTCGCGGTTGTCCCATTCTACTCCATCTTCGATGTTTGGCAGCAACGCTTTGCATCTATTAGAGGAGGACCTGCAATTCGGAGACTCTCCTTGAGGCTGGGGCTCTGTGGGCATCCTGGCCCTGAAGTAAATAACTGAACAGACCATAATACTGATCCCCAGGCACAACAGGAAGCTGCACTTGGTCCCTTCAAGCTGGAACATAATAGTCCAGCTCCTTCGTATGCAGACAGCACCGTCGCAGATAGCTCTCCTGCAATAAAAGCATCTGGATTGCTTAACAGTTAGCAGAAGGCTCCTGCACTCCTGAGGGATGCTAAATAAGGATAGGATAAATAAGGATAGAGTATGTAGGTTAGCACTAATTGTTGAAGCCAGTTTTCAGCTCAAGATATTCAGTTTAGTGTGGTGAATTCAGTCTCTTTGAAAGCTGCAGGGCACTGAGCATAAATATTAACACATGGTTTCTTGTTCTCCTTGCTTCAACGTACATTCAAGTATATGACAAAATTATTTACCTGTCATCTGATTGTTGCAATCATGCAGTATGACAGATTTTGCAGACAGTTACTGACATATTTGTCGATACCCAGGATATGATGTGACTGTCTGTTGTCCTATAATCCAGGATGAGCTTTTCTATAAAGGCACAACTCCAAGTTTCACCAAATGTTAAAATGAGTACCACCGAAGATAGCAGGCTATGCTGTCATAAATCTACACGACCATAAAATAGGAAGCAACATTTCGCCAGCTACCTACCTAACTTTGGAGGCCAGCATGAGTAGGTGCATATCTGAGATATCAAGTGGCCACCTTGATATGTTTCCAGTGTTTCGTTGAGTTAGCACTGCAACAGCTCACCATCCCAGAAAGACCACCCTCTTTGTCCAGTTGTAGAAAACCCACATCCACAACACAGCTGCTTTTTCCACATTTGCTACCAGCGATGCTACTTTACAGTCTGCCTTCAAAAATCGATATCTAGTTATAAAGTTACAAGTTTCTGGCACATGGCACCGTGCCTCAAGCAGTCTCCTGTTTCCTGTTTGAAGCACCGTATTATGTGCCTGAGACTAGTTGCTGTTTAACTATAAATTATAATATTTAAATGAATAGTATGCCATGGGCAATTTTGATGAATTAGAAAGAAATACATGAAAGCTGGTTCCAGCCATACACAAACATAACAAACCTCTTTAATTCAATTCAATCTTTATTTATAGAGCACTTTTCATACAAAAATGTAGCACAAAGGGCTTTACATTGGCCTGTAACCCACACACCGAGCTACAGGTAGGCAGAGGACCCATGACACTGCAGCGGAAACCGCCACAGAGCCAGCTTAACTTGCTAAAATGCTTTTATTTGCACGTAGGAACAAAAAGGTGGAGTGGAATTTCTATTTTCATCATCACTGTTTTGATTATTATGCCTGCTGGTGTTAACTGCCCTACAAAGTTTATCTTGATGATGTACAAGGAGCGAACAGGAGGAAAAGATTTTCCCCTTGAGGGATAGTAAACTACCTAACTAACGAGGGCCACACGGTAACTGAACCATTCTTCACAAAGTTGCCAGTCACCAGCATTTTGTCCACCTCATATAACTTCCTGCGCTGCACTTGTGATTTCGCTCTGACCTCTTGTTTGCATGTGTTTTTTTAAACGGGTTCATGTAGCCGGGAATCAAGCTGAGCTGTCTGTTGGGCTGGGCTGCACATCCACTCTAGGTGATATGGATCAGCCTTGAAATGCAGTTTGACTGTTGGGACTAGCACAGCATCAATAGCTAGAGGTTGGAAAGACAATGAAAATGACAAATGATATCTCCTCTATGCAATAAAGCTTGGAGTCTCTTCGGACTGTTCTTAATGGTATAGAGACCCGAGGGAGAAGCCTTTCAATGGGTTCCTCTGCCTTTACAGCCCTGTTGTTCATGGAGAACTGTAAAGCAAAATAGTTTCTGCACACTGCTTATTTTTGCTCCCATCCATCAATTTTTAATTACTCAGCACTTTCTTCATCAAATAAATCAGACAAGTCATGTATTCAGGCAGGGGCGTTGTCTCATGGCGATTTGTCCGATGACGAACGTGTCACTCAAAAATGTTAATCGTCATTAAAAATTAATCAATGGGAACAAAAAAAAAAAAAGAAAAACAAAAGCAAATACTCTGTGCAGGCCCTAATTTGTTGTAATGCACCTTGTCTTTGGTGTAGCGCCTGTGCTGAATTGGATGCGCATGTTTCATCGTAGTTGGTTGAGAGCTGCCTTGGAGATGCGGACATCCATGGGGACCTGCCATGGAAATGTGTAGGTTTCTAATGCAATCTCATGTTGAGCCGCCACCCACCCCCCCACTCCGAGCAAGAATCAGAGAGAAGAAATCATCGCCAAACTAGTACAATGTAACAGAAGAGTGTACAGTTTGATAGCTCTTTCCAACCTAGAAGTGATTGAACCACAAACTACTGAATCACTGTGTTTCCCCATCAAAAACCTTTTAATCTATTTGTTTAAGCCTACATGGCTCACTTTGCTGTAGTCAAATAGCTATGGATATATAAATGCAGCACACATATGTAAATTCACACACACACACACACACACACACACAAGACCAAAGATAGGGCAAGGTTAGCCAGTTACCTTGACGGCAGTTGAGCCTGTAGTCTTTACAGTGGAAGAGGAGGATGTTAAACATTAGCCCCTGTTGTGGCCATCGCAGTTCAAGCTACTGCCCCGAGTGTGTTATAAAAATCCATTTGGAGACAGACAGAGAATTAGAGTCGTATCCACCGGCGCCATCACCAGCAACAGCAGCAGCAGCAGGACCGGCAGACCTACGTTCTAGCGAGTTTTACCTATATCTGACACATCTGTATTCGCTTTTCAGGCTTCTCTCGCTGTGGTTTCCGGCGAGCACGTGGCCGCTGTGTCCTCTGCGCTTGAGACCGCGTCGGAGCAAGACTGAGCGTTTGCGTTGGTGTGTTTTCCTCTTTTGTTGCATTGCTGATTGAGTCGCTCCCCTTGCATCCCCATGAGACGGGGGCCGTCCCTGCCTGGTTACCGGCAGTTACACCCACACACACCTGACACACATGCACCTCACACACACTCTGCAGCAATTTTGAAGTCTCCTCCCTGTGTTTCCCTCTCACTGCTGCCTGCGCTCTGTTTCTCCTTTCTTTCTTGCTTTCAGTTTCTTGTCCTCACCTCTCCTCACCCCATGTCCCTCTGTTTGCCTGTCTCTTTTTGCCCAAATGTGTCAAATTCCAATCCTTCTCCGTCCTCTTCTGAGTCATCAGAGATTCAGCAATTAGAGGCGCACATCCTGTAGTATCCACACTCTGTTTCTCCGCTGAGTGCTTTTCCCCCCTCTCTCTCTCTCTCTTCTCTCTCTCTCTCTCTCTCTCTCTTTCTCATGCACTTCCTTGTTTCCTGTCAAGTGGCTGGCTCAGTGCTGAAGTAAGGCTCTGGTCGACTGGCTCGCTGATACGATGATAAGCTGCTCAGCTGACTGACTGCTCGGCTCACCAGTGGGCTGTGTCATTGGTGGTAATAGCAACAGCAATGTGACTAACTTCAGAGCAGCCCCCATAGAGTTTGTTTGCTGCCTGGTCAGCTTCTGAGATTATCCCTCTTGTGTTTAACAGAGCACATGGCCAGGGTTCACACCCACTGAGCCTGCACTATGGGCACACAATAGATCCCCTGCTGGGTAATGAGGGCTTTGACATTTGTGTGTGTGTGTGTGTGTGTTGTTTGTGGAGCACATGTCCGAGGTGTAGTTTATGCCAGTAATTATGAATTTCTGATTAAGATACATAGTTATGATTGAATGACTCTACATCCACATCTCTATCTCATACAAGCCTTTCCAGGAGAAAAGAAATACACATATTAAATGCTTGAGAGACGAACAATGTTTTCTTGGCCCTTTATTTCTGCAAACGATTTACCAACTGTTTGGGTGAAATCAAACAACTCTACTGTCTGTAGTGCTGCTTTAAGATTTTGAGATCTGCCTGACTAACTGACTAAAATGGATTAATAATGTGTCATGTATGAGAAGATGCAGATCAGTCATCAGATGGTTCAATCATTTTCTCATTTTAAATATCATCTCATGTAGTTGCTACCAAGAACATTTTAGAACAACTCATCCAAAATAGGATAGCTAGATTATTTAGAGGGGGTTCTTACAAACAAAATTAACTTTTTAGCTCACCAGCCAAATGTCTAGATTTTTTTATTTATTTTTTTATTTTTTTACCAGCCAAAAAATAAATTGTGTCATGTGTCATACATACATTTAATCTGCATAATAACACATTGTGATGGTGAGTAAAACAGTGGTCAGAGCAGATTGTGAGCAAAAAAGAATTTTGTATTTATTGTAGAGTATAGAACAGCGCAACAAAGCAATGTGTAACAAAGTGCAACAAAATAACGTATGCATGTAACTTGAACTTGTACGTTCATGTATGTACCGGCAAACCTCAGTCATCCTCACTAGACTCCTCACTTGTAGCTTCCCCACCCATCTTATTTTAGTCTGTTTTTTTTTGTTTGTTTTTTTTCATACTGTGGCCGTGTTTGCTGATTGAAAAATACAGGACATGCGTTGCGTTTTCTGGACGAGTTTATAAAACACACTACTGACGAAAAATGTCAACCGAACACAGAACAGACACACGGGAGAACGGATGGTCCTGCAGCGATCTGCCTGCAGCATAAACTATCTTCCCATTAGAGGAGGAGATGCTGTGCACATTTAAGCATGAGGCACAGCTGTGTAAATTCAATGATTATTTCTACACATCCAAAAAGGTCCCACACACAGTCCAGGTTCATACAGTGAAAACGTTTGGAGCAAGGCAACCTAAAGCCTGAGCTGAACTCTTCCAAACCTTTCCACAAAAATTATTTCAGAAGCTAAAAGTTGAATTCTGTTTCTCCTGGAGAGTTTCCTCTGTCCTGTTCTGCTGTTTAAATTCTCCATGATATTTGCTGCAGTGACATGACTGTGTGCATGGAAACGTTTACACTTACTGAAAGCAGCCTCTCTAATCTTTAAAGTAAACTGTTAAAGAAAACACTCACACATCAATGCAGCATAATAAAGAAATCACCTGGAAAGCCTGTGGTGCTCAAAGTAATTTAAAAAGCAGTATAGCCTACAGGGACAGGTAGATTGGAGTGAAATACAGGTTATGCAGGTGCAGGTCTCTAAATCGGAGAAAATAATTCATTCGGGTGCTGGCAGGTGGATGGTTTATGCATCCACGTGGATTGGGTTGACGTCAGAGCCGATCCGTGCATCACGAGACCCCACACACACCTGGCGGAGAGCTGCGCTCTACTGAGTGCACTCATCTAGTTAAAAATGTCCAGTACAGTTTAGTCTGTTTGTCATTTCGTCGATTGCTGGTGTTTCTTAACCCATGAGCAATGAAGAAGTCATGATACATCATGGGACACTGTGATACATGATGTTGATTCATAACATTACATAACATTGCTAATGTTAGCAATTAACTACGTCATGTTATTAATGTTATAATTCTCTCTCCAAACCAAGCAGATCACATTTTTATTACTTGTTAGAATTAACAGTCTATGTAGTGTTGGTATTACACTATCATTATACTAAATATCCTTTGTGGTACTGTGTTGACGTTCAAAATGTTTGCTGTATTTGCTAGGTAGCATTAGTCATTAGTCATACATAAGCTGGTTAAAACTACTACTATTAAAATGACCTAACAGCTTAATTCATTTATAGATGCTTGTAAATTTACAACAAAATATGCTCCCATAGCCTGATTTTTCGATCAACATTAACATTATACTCATCACTCAGACTTATTTGGCCTCCAGTTCTGCTTCTTTCTTAGTGATTTACCGGATAATTTTGGCTTATGTTTTTCTTTATTTTCTTAAGTATTCAAAGCCTAGTTGAGCTCGCCTCTGCTTCCATCTGCTTTTCTGTCTTTCAGGTAGAGTTTCATACTCTGAATAAATCATAAAGCTGCCGAAGTGAATCTTAACTTTGTATCAGTAGATTGAGTGGTGCAGACATTATGTCATAACTGGCTTCAAGCTTTGTCTAAAGCACCAGGCTATTTGATAATCATCGAAAAATCATTCATTTGAATGCAGTTTTGAGTATGGAAATTGCTTGTCTCATTTTACTATTTGCTTTGAAGCACCCCCACACCCACCACCACAGTAAGAGAAAAGAAAAAAAAACAATTTAAAATTTTCCGTCGAGCATAGTAAACAAATTATTGGTTCAGTAGTCAAAGTAGAATACAAACTGAAAGACACCCTTTCCTTTCTTTCCCTGCTTTACACCTCAGCCACATTTAGGCTTCTTCTTAAAATCAGACATCACATTAATGAGATAATCTGTTTCCAAGATACTTCAACATTTGTATGAGTGTTGGTGTCCCTGGAGGAAGCTTTTACAAATTCAAATACTATCTCTTTAGTGAAGTAGTTCTTCATTGTAGCTGTGTAATTTACATTAGATAAGCCTTATACTTTAGAATATATAGTATGTCTAATATGGGACATCATTCACATCTACAGCTGCGTGGAAAACTGACTGGCACACTGTACCTGTACACTTGCATTACTGAGGCTGTGCAAATGAAAAAAAATGCAGCATAAGCAAATACTGAGGCTTCTGTTGGGATGGATTTGTTTCTGTTTGTAAGGCATTATTAGTTACATCCCTACCAGGTACTTGATGACACTACTTCCAGTTACTTCCAGAGCACCCTCTCTCTTTCTATAGGGTGTAGCCTAGAGAATCCCTCATGGGCAGGTCAAATCTTAATCCCCCCCCCTCCTTTTTCACAGCGACTTAAGTTCATTAGCGCAAAAACTAATGAGGTCTACTAGAAACACGATACCGTGATGATTAACCCCCCCCCTCACTGTAGTATCTGCAGTTATCGTACTGCTGAGTGAAAGTGCAGTGATGTCACATATTTCTGTAGATCCCCAGCTGTTTGCTGATTGTGTTTGTGAACAAATACCTGGCTCTATAACACATGACATTATTTTCCTATTTGTGTTTGTATTGTCACTGATTTCATTTGATGATTTCATCTTTTTGCCTTCTAAGAGTTTAAACAACTTCTCCATCAATCACAACTACGTATTATTTTGTGTATGTTGCTGGGAAAATTGCTTTTGAAAAATATGATGTTGCCTTGCTCCTCTTTACCCTCCAACTCTTAATTCTGTACCCTGAATTTATACTGCCTTGACACTGGATTATAGTTGGCTGATGTAAGTTAATATGTATTAAGTGGATGCTGTGTTGTCTTTGCTGTAGTGTGGGGACCCGTTCCAAGATCAAGACATTGTTGTGCTCAATGGCACCAAGGAGGAAGTGGAGAAGCTGAGGGAGAAAATGGAGGAGAAACGGGCAAAGGCTAAAGCTAAGGTGAGTTTTCATCAGACAGTTCAACTGAGGGTCAGCCGAGGTAATACAATGACAGGAATGCTTTTTTTTTAGATTGAAGACAGAATGAGACATTTTAGTAATGATTAAGTAATCATGTGTCTGTGTCTTACATCATCAGGTTAAAGGTTACATCAGGCTCATCAGTTAAATTATGGCATTTGCAGTTTATAGCATTTATGGGAGTTTAAGATCAGATAAAATAATAATAATAATTGGTTTAGGTTTCTTTTGTTAACAGGAACAGCCTTTTTATTCCTTTTTAGAAATCAAAGAAGAACAAGGCTGCTGAAACTGTGCCCAAACCATCAGACTCAAAAGGTGGGTATTAGACTGAGGCATCATGTCTCATGTTATAATAAACATGTTTGTTCAAGCAAACATACGAATTGCAGAACCATTACTTCTGTAACTGTATAATGTGTAGAGTAGGTCTTAATAGACTATAGCTGGATCATTTAAAGCTTGAAGTCAGACGAAACAGAAATGTCAGAACCTGTGTAATCGATCAAGCCGGGGGGTGGGGTCATGTGCTTTTAACTCACTCCTTTCAGGAAATGTTTTTTTCCACACTTTCAGCCATAGGCAAGATCTCATTTGCAATCTGTAATGCAATCAGTTAGAATATACTAATAATTCTCTGTGAATTTACAGTGACTTTCACCATAAAACATGAATGGAATAAATTGAAAGCTGCTCCTAACTTAGTCTTCTGTTATAGTTAAAGAGCAGCAACTAATCATTTTCTGGTGAACAAAATTTAGGAAAATAGTTTGCCGCATACAAGGAAATGTGTCATGAGACCAATGCATTTTTGGTCACACAGCACATTTGGTCACATGGAGTGTCCAAAATATTTTGGTCACAAGACTTAGACTCACTGTTTTTTGCCTTTTCGCCTGTTGTAGCTATTTACACTGTGATACATTTTTTTGGGACTCGGACGACATCATGATTGGTAAATTGAGAGTTGTTATTTAGCATTTTTCTCTTGGAAAACCAGCACACCTAGAGTGAAGAAACAGAATTTTGAGAAGCCTTTCAAAACAGCAAGAGAGTTTCATCTGTCTGGCAACTATCCGGATTTAACTGGTGGTGGTTTGGTTTTCCAGTCTACATTTTCTACCCTGGGTTTCTTGATTAAGCAAAAAAAATGTTAGCCTGTTAAATATTGACATTGGAGCAGATACAGTAGAATAAGAGGGGTTTTCCAGTCTAGTCTGGTGTGTATGAATCCTAGAGCAGACAGTCCTCTGTGTCCTCAGACGACATTGATGGAGTTCCCTTACTTTCTGCTCAGTGCTCATCCATCGCAAGTGAGGAAGGTGTTGGCTGACAAACACCATGAATTTATTTGTATAACTGACATGGTTATCACAGGCTTCAATATAACAATAAAAGTCCTCCCACGTCCCTGCCTGCTCATGTGCCGTCTGTCTTTCGGATTAATTGCTATTTATTCAGGAACTTTTCTTATTTGTAGATGAAAGCCATAAAAATGTAACATTTGATTGATTTGTTTTTTTTAACACCACCCTCTTTTAGTTGATGTTGATTCAATGACTGTCTCTAAGCAACACACTTTTATTGTTTTATCACACACTTTTTATTGTTAATTACATAGCAATAATGAGTTTTTATAAATATTTCTAACTGAATAGTACATCATTAATAATTACAGTTATGGTTTTATTTCTGATACACAAGTGAAAAACAATATTGCTAGTACCTCACTACC
>OMLF01020101.1:0-24754 GCA_900302615.1 Holocentrus rufus
CACCAACCCACCCCCCTTGTTTATGTATTCCATAGTTGTTCCAGATGTTGGAAATGATTTAGAGTCAGTGTTCTGAAAAATCGCTTGCAGCTCAGTTATGTGGGGAGCTTTCATCAATGACACAGATCATTACAATTTCAGTTTGCTACTGTGTCAACAGCAGGAGCGAATGCTGTCTACTAAAAAGGCAAAAATGCTTTACTAGATAATGATGATGGATAAGGATATATCATACTGATACTCTTCTGCTGTCAACAAATTTCAGTGCAATAATGGTGTTCGTCATCGCGAGCTGTTGAATGTGTCTCTCGTGGGTAATCTTTCAAAGGAGTAACAGCTCATTTTGACCACATCAAAACAGCCAAGAGAGCACACTGATCTTAAGGATATGCTCTCGCCTCAGTCATTTGTCCCTCGTGCAGATAGTCTGCATATTAAGAACAAAGAGACAGCCGTGCTCATCAAAGGCATAAAAAAACACGATATGCTATCTTTTTTTTTATTTTTGAGCTCTCTTGTCACCTTAGGGGGCACAATAAACTCAACATAGTTACACCCAAGTGTGTGAAGGAATGGAAATTACAAAATGAAGAATAAATCTTGTCAAAGATCAGCCTGGCTTGCACTCAACTCCATTTATGAGGTTTTTTTCCACCAGGCAAAGTTTAAACAAGACAGGCTTATGAAAGCTTGTTGTGAACACTAATGGCAATTCAATCCCCATTACAAATAAAAATGTGTGCAGAAATCAAAATGCCCTACCCAATTACCAGCTTTTGTAGATCCAATAGCTTTTTGCAATGGCATGCAGGCACTGTGTTGTCTCTGTTTACAATACCATTAGTGAGACTCTATTCCTCTTCTCAAAATAATGGATACTTGAGAAAGAAAAGACTTCAGCAGGCATGGCAAAGTGTGTGCACCAAAATAAATTCAAAAACACAATGCTCACTTTGTCAATTTCATTGCAGCCATTTCTAACAGTTTTTTGAGACTTTTCCACCAAATGAGACCCAAAGTCACGTTAGCCGTCATCAGTCAAACACACACAAGCTCACAACACTGAAGCAACTTCACCTATCAGTTACATAGGTATTGCTAATGGGCCACAGCTGTTTAAAGATAGTTTTGCTTCTCAGCTGCACCGTGTGCTTCGCTTAAAAGATTAGAAACAGAACTGAGGAGAAGGCAAGTGCCTCTCACCACCGCCACCGATGATAAAACGCTCCCTTTCAATCACCTTCACCTTATATTGGTTCACAATTAAATACATAACATAACAGATGATGTGTGTTCATTGATATCGGTTTCTGTTGTCAGACAACTTCATTCACCCCAACACAAAACAGATTCGATTCAGGGACTTAAAATGCTAACAGGCCTGGAATGATGCATTAGTCTAGATGCTAAGTATAAAAACACAGCAGACAAGATAACACTTACCACCTGGTAGCACTTTGTCTCCTTTGTGGATATTTTCTGAGTATGCCAGAGAATTACTGAGCATCTTTCTGCACAACATCATCACAAAAGTCCTTAAAAATGCAAAGAGTGACCGGCTTCTATTACCCATCACCAGCCAGTTTACATTTTGGTGGTTTAAAGTGGATGGATTGGCACAGGCCAAGGTTAGTTAACAATAGTAAATGAAGTGTTTTATAATACATATACTTGGTGGTAAACAAGATCGTAATAAGAGCAAAATAGAAAGCATCAATTTTTCCATGACTTTAATCATTTTTCTTGTGACAGATGAAAGAGAGGAGCTGTCTTAAAACTGTCAGTTTACACCACAAACTGAAAAAAAAGGCAATTTGGCCTTTCCTAGTGTGTCTGGCATCTGCATGGCATTTAAAAGACTCCAGGCATGCGTCTGTTAAAGATACAGATAATGGTAATCAGACCACCATGGCTGTGACACACTCTGTGTACTGATACGGTTGATGTCAGCGAGGATCTGCGCCCGCCTCAGTCTAGTTGCCATTATTGGCAAAACTGTCCCT
Source organism: Holocentrus rufus (assembly GCA_900302615.1). NCBI lineage: Eukaryota > Metazoa > Chordata > Actinopteri > Holocentriformes > Holocentridae > Holocentrus > Holocentrus rufus. The sequence goes on from OMLF01020101.1 coordinate 2,004, forward strand.
GTTTTGTTTGGCTGTTGGAAAGTCACACTCATCAATTGACCACTGATTCATAAAAGAAATAACAGAGGCTGTGTTTCATCCCATTAAATGTTCAATAGGCTGGAAATCCGTTATTGACTGTGAAACTCTGACGGGCTTAATAATGAATTGGTATTGCCATACTGTGAGAGATTCGGAGGGTTTACATATCGCCATATTAGAGATTCAGGGAGAGTTATTTTAGGGAATCCATGTATAAGCATACTATTTCACTGGAGACAAGTTATCACATGTATTATGACTATGGTTCTAATTAATCCTGCAGCCACCAAGCATGGTAGTATTAGTGGTTGAAATATGACCCATTTTCTGCCTCCCAGTTTAGGCTCCAAATAAGACATTCTTCAGATAAATAGCTTTTCAAAGAAAGCTCCCCTTTTTTGCGGTAAATGTAGCAGCTCTGTTTTTTTCTTTCTCTCTCTGACAACTTTGATGGTCAGTTATATTTAATAAACAGTTAGGGCGCAGAAATAAATCAATTTCAGGAGCGCCTAATCCTCCTCTCAAGCAGACTGTGAAGCCACAAGTCCTGAAGAAATGTTTGAAAATGGACCGTAATGGAACACATATGTCATGCAACAGGGGCCTCTGGGAGCCCCATATCCCGTACTGCTCACTGCCTGCTTGAATTAAGAGAGCGAGGAGCTCGGTGTAACGCACCAGGAAAAAAACCCTGTTCTTCATCCGTTCGGTCTATTTTTCTAGCAGATTTGTGGACGATAGTAGTCCTCAGTTTTGGATCGGTGTCATGTGTTTAAAAGGGCCCTTTTAATTATCCTATCACCCCTGGGTTTAGCTTTTGCACATGACACGGCCAACTTTTCAGCAGCAGATGCCCAGCTCCACACGTGTGGTTGGGATAGTTTACAAACTGTTGGGCCCAGAGGTTGGGTCCTTTCACCAGCCTGGTTAACCCTGGGTGGATCTGGTAGATGCTCAAGTGATGCTTCTGATACTTCTGTTAGACCTTCTCACGCACAAACAGGGGCTTTTCTGAAAATGCACCTCTTATAAATCACTTTCTGTAAAGTTCTGCAGTATCATGTAATGGATGGCGTGCCCTTTTCAACCCCTGCAGTCGACGTTTGCCTATTCATTACCCCTTTAAAAAATTGATTCCAAAACCATTACACTTCCTGGTTGCAAATCATCTCAGATGAAGTGGAGCTGATCCGTCTCAAACTCGGGACAAACTACTATTGATTTGCATGTCTGTTTTGTCTGGTTGATTGTCTACTGCTAAGCAACGGTGGACGGTCGGGGCCGCGTTCAGTTGTTGCTGGGGCCGTTCCAGAAGGTTAATGATGAGGCTTTGACCGCCGGGACTCCACATCTTTCCTGCATGTCCTCTGTGGTTTAATGCTGGTGGTTTTAGCATGCACAGGCAGATTAAAGAAGCACAGGGGGAAGACATTGAGCCATACAGCTGCCAAATTTCAAACACTAATTGCAGGGCACCATCCTACATTGAAGAACATTATGTCTTGCAGACATTCCACTTTCCTTCCACTCTTTCTTTCTCTTTTTTTTTATTCCAAGAATTGATGCATGACTGAATAATTGTGCTTCCAGTTAATTGTCCACTGATTTTTTTTTTTTAATTCTTATTCATTTCTTCAACAAATGTGAATTCAGATAATTGGAGTTGATATTCAAGTGGATTAGGGTTGATGAGAGAACAACTGATTTGTGGGAGAAGCACTTTTTCATTACAGTGAGTTCTGCTGGAATCTAATGATATATGACACTTAGTCATTTTTTTGCTAATTTGCATCAGAGGCCGATCTTTGTTCACTCCAGGCATATCCTTCATGCACCAACTTATCATTAATAAAATCTCTTTTTTCCCTGAGAATTGGTAAAGAACCTTAATGGCCTAATTATGATGCAAAGAAGTAAATCTTCTCTGTTGTCAGAACACACTGATTTGCATACAGTAGGTATATTATATCCTACAGGGAGAGGAATGTGGAACATGTTTAAGTCAGGCTTAAATTAATTAACATCATTATATCAGCAGATTGCTAAAAGGAGCTTAGTGTGAATACTACCTCCGTGGCCATGAGAAATGCAAGTGTCCTGAATTACTGCAGAGCTGAACTCCCCCTGCAACGAAGCAATGAAAGCCACAAGTCTGAACTCACTGGAAAAATGATAATATTTGGTTCTGGCATTGATAACTCTGAATAAATATATGATATCTTACTTTGTTTGCTTACCAATTGTGAGTCTATCATATGCAGATGTGTCCTTTCTTCATTTTTGCTCAGTTCATGTATCATTATTGACATATCCAAGCACGGGGTTTACTTTAACCATTTGATCATGATTTTTTTGTTATCAGTGAGGCAGGGATGTTCATTTCAAATATAATACTGGGGAAATTGTGGTGGAATAATCACATAACCACAATATTTGAAGGTTGACATTTTATATGTTTTGGAAGGTCTATCATTTTGTGATTAAGTGTGTTTTTGTCAGATCAACTTCTTTGTGTCTTGAAGTTCAACTTTTTAACCTTTTGGGGAGGTAATGGACTTTTGGAATAACTAGCACTGCAAATCTGTGCTGCAAAATGTGAACACTGCTCCCATGTGAACACCGTCCCATGTACAACCTACACACTTGCGACTAGCAATTATATAGACATGCTTTTGAAGAGTGCATATGCATTTAGTCATTTCATAATGCCAGCTTATCCATTTTCTGTTACCACAATGCGGTATCTATCTATCTTGGTATAACCCAATTTCCCCCTCTGCTACAATTTTAAAATGCAATTTGTAAAGGCATGATTAGAAACCATCTCATCAACCATTAAATTTCCCATATAGGTTTATTTAATTGCGTGAATTTGCTCCAAATTAAACATCTGAGGCCAGAGAAGTTAAATTCACCACAGATGTCATAATTTGGTCAGCATGGCATATGGTTCTCTGCTGCAATATTCAAAGCACCAAGTCTACAAATTTAAGCAGATTTGTAAGTGGGAGTAAGGAGCTGTTCTACTTTGTAAAACCTTATTCTATGTCAAAGTCATACCTTTCTTGTGGTTTGGCTGATACTGACATAGTGCTGGTCTGGCCACAACACTGAAAAGAATGACATCATAAGCTAATTTAAAGCTAGGCTGGAAAACGTCCAGATAAAAGTGGCGGAATATGCAAGCTGCTTAAGCCCCGTCTGCTGTGAGGACTGTGTATGTGGTCTGAAAGCTTTATTGTATATGGCACGAAAGGATTATAACACAATGTTTTATTTTGTCTTTTTTCGTGATCACTGATTTGGATCCGCTGTAGAGCCGACCTTTGACGTTGAAGGCACCAGGGAGGCCAGGTGAACAGTTCACACAGACCCATAGAAACAGCACGGCTTGTAGGAACCAGCAAAACCATGAATTTGAAATTGTAATGCTCGATCTGGGTGGAGTGCAGCTCTGAGAGTTGAGAATCAAATATTTGACATGCCATCTGGGAAAACTGTTTGTACTTTGTATCTTTTTAAAGCAACATCAAGCAATATTACATGCATTATTTTTGCAGTAAAATGACCCCTTGCAGTATGAGGGTTGTCATTTGTAGGTCTCTTTTCACCATCCCATCCCATTAGCGTTTATGCTAGACTTTTTATTTTATTTATTTTATTTATTTGACTGCCAATATGGACAATAATCTTCAAAAATTATGGCCAAACAATCAGTAATTTGTGTTTGATTGTGCAACAGATGAATTAAACGTGACAAAACCCAAATTATGTTATCCACAGATGGTTATGATTATCTCTGGATTACCTGCAGCTATCAACTTCATTCAGACAATCTCTGAATATATAACTACACACAACTACAAACTACAAACATAAGGGCTACATGTCCAAATTGCAGATGAATTGCATAAGTGGAATCTGCAAAATCCAGTTTAAAAAGCACTAAAATCACTCACTCCAACACACAGAACCAACAAAGCCTCATATGTTCGTAATGCAGCAACATTAAAAGTTCATTCAAATCTTACCTTGCAGCCAAGAGTCAGCACTTTCACCGTATTTTCAAATTGAAATTCAGGAGTGGGTTTGTTTATTTAACAAAGTTTGTGCCCTTTGGGACCAACTAGTGGTCACTTAGTGCAGCTGTAAATATCTAACTCCAAAAGGTTGTTTGAAAAAAATGTATACAATATCACGAGGATTCAAGGAACAAGTAATATTCTAAAGTCATAAATTGCTGAGGTCAAGGACTGTCAACTGAAAAACAGACAGAATTTGATGGTTAAGTCTACACTGTTCTCATCGTCGGACATGAGAAGGTCTTAGCTGCATCTTGGAGAATGGGGCGGAGTTACACCCTAACGTTAACTGTCACACATGTAACCCCGCCCAGGCGTTACCCTGCCCATGACTGGGCCGAGTCATCAGCCAATTGAAACGACTGTGAGGTGGTGTTACACGTGTTACTCCTCTTAGAGGTGTAACTCCACTCATACTTCATGCTTTGTCATTTGAGTCTAAATGGTCCTTGTTTTCACAATTTCAGTCGAAAAAAAATAAATAAATCAGCAGTCAGGTAGAGCACTATAATTCCAAGTTGTTTCAAGCATTGAGACACATAAGGTACAGAAATGATCATGGTCATCATCTAGCTCATTACAAGCTCACAATTTCCATTTGAAAAACAAAGCCATTGAGGTATTATAGTGCTACTAATTCAGTGCCACATGGAGCAATTCTGAAAACAAAGAAATCTGGTTTTCATAAACATCAGAGCATGGAAAATGACATTCTCAAACCTACTAATGATCTCCCGATGGATCACTGATCTTAGTGCTGCCTGACCTGAGAGCACAGCATTTAACTTAACTGACTGTACAAGTTTAACTAACAGCTACGGATGTTATTACCTTATTTGCCCTCAGCTAACTGGCTCTCATCTTACCTGTCAAACAGGAAATTTTAATAAAAGTGATTGTTGCTGCTTCACTGATTTTGTGTGATGTGCCTCAATCTTCAGTTCATGTTTCCTTGACGGTTATTTGTTGGCACAACATCTCAAAACTCTTCACCTAGCTTAGATCTGTTTACAGTTTAAACCATAAACATCATATGCAAAAGCTGGTTCAAACATGTTTTTCCATAAATATATACATAGATGTTTTTTCCTTTAACACTTCCAAGAGGCCAACCACTCTGAACTCCTATTAAATGTCATGATGACTGTTACAGATTGGCTTGGTTTGGCTCCCAGCTTCATTTCAGATATGAGAGACCTTGACCGGGTGTTGGTCCAGGTCCTGTGGGCTTCAAAACATCATGCCCGGTGAGTTCAGGCTGGCAAAACAAGTGTCTTCTTTTGAATTATGCAGTAAAACACATTTTGAAGACAGGCTTGTTGTTTGATTTCTTTGACCTATTTTATTCTTGTTATAATTTATTATCTACCCGACTTTGATCTCCTTTGTTCCTATTTTATTCTCATCATATATTATTATCTATCTTACTTTGTTCTTGTGCAACCTTGTTTTTCATTTATGTCAGCCATTTTTTGTTATCATTTATCTCACTAGTTTTTATTTGTTAATATTATACTGTTTGTAAAGCACTTTATGTATAAATATTTTACCACATTCTACACATTTATGACATCTTATGCCATAACAAGGCAGAAGAGATGCAAAGTGTGGTCTGAGCCACAAATCAGGACACAAATCAAGGCTAATATTTTCACATTCTTCTACAGAACAGTTATTCAAGCATTTCTCATTTGTGTCAAACAAGTAGGTCAAATTCTGGGATGCTAAATAGGGTGCGCACGTTTTTTTTAATGCAAATATTGTTCATTTATATACATATTATTTGAGGCCTAATGTATCCCATCATGCAATCTGTCTCCTACCATTATCCACAATAATAACCAGCATCTTCACAGTCACAGTCTGAGGTCCAGTAAATAGCCAAATGAAGTGGGGAAAGCTTTCTTGTCAGGATGCTTACAAGAGGGTTCTCTTTTAACTTGTGGTGGAGTGTTTGTTTTCACACCGGTCCTGAGTGTATAAGCAGAGCCACTATCTCCATTCCCATCTGATCCAGCCAGGCAGAGCCAGAGCTTTGGCAGGCGAAGACTCCTATGGACCAAGTGGAGGAGAGGTATTTGCCTCACAGGCATCATGCTTCTGAAATAGAACAGTGAAAGATGTCAGGGCAGAAGCAACTCCACAATAATGCTGCTCAGAATAAGTCTTTTATTTCCACGGCAGTTGCTTACTCATCAGGCTAATAACGTAAAGTAATAATCCATGACGTTTTCACATAATTGCATTTCCATTTCTCTACTCTGTATTGCCAATTGATATAACAAAGTACTGACTCAATCTTTATCCAATTCATGAAAGCTTTTACATGCGCTATATTTTCTGCTCTAAAAGCCCAGCATCAGGTACATCTTTCCTGGTATAAATCCTCTTGAGCACAGAAAGTGTTGTGTTTTGTGATGCTGTATTAGAAGTTGCTGTGGGAAAATAACATCCTCATTCACAGTAAAAATAAAATAAAAAAAATGCCCATTCACAGGCATAAAGGCTTTAAACCAGAACAATGCTGGGCTTTCAAAGCATTTCTTGAAGGGAAAAGATGTTTTTGACAGGAAAATATCTCAATAGCTCTCCTCTAGCTCCTCCAGAGAACACGTTGAAGTGTTCTTGAGCAAGACACTGAACTCCCAACCACTCCTGATGAGCAGGTTGGCACCTTGTATGGCAACCTCTGCCATCAGGGTGTGGGTGAATGTGAAGTAAAGCGCTTTGAGTGCTCAGTGGACTGGAAGTGCTATAGAAATGCAGTCCATTTACCGTACACCGACTGGTATATCAACATCGTCTCTTCCCTGATTGAGCTGGTGAAAGACCAAATAAAAGAAGCTGCCAGGTTTGGTGCGCACGATGACAGCAAAACATTTGACAGTCAATGTTCACTCATCTTTGGTATGCCAAAGATTGGAAGGAGGCCAAAAAACTTCCTTCAAGAACCGCTTTCAAAACACGGCATTGTTCCGGCTTTAGGTCGTTTATCCCTGCGAATCAAAGTTTTTCACAACAACTAACCGCGCTGACAGCGGCCATTGTTGTTCTTGAACAATGAAATGAGATGTTGGCACTTGGTCATCATCACATTTTCTTTGGAAGGCGCGCCCACGGTAGAATTGTGGCGATGCATGAATCGGCCAGAACATAATTTTGTTCTGTGAAACCAGCGTTAATGGAAGCCGGTCCAGACCCTGAATGGCAAAGTGACTCCTGAGTGGGCGGCGTGAGTGAGAGCGATTCAGGAGCTGGTGCCAGGCAAACGGATTACCACTTTAAGCTCTATTTATGAAACTGACATGACAATACATAACATTGGGGAAATTGCAACAATCACTTGATTATGTGGGTGTCCAGCTGTATGGATAAAGGCTACTCTGAAAACTCTAAGTCTAAAAATACTTCATTTCAGCAACCGTTTAAATTGAGTCAAACCCAGAGCAGTGTTCCCCTTAAGGGAAAGCAATAACTATGACCTCAGTCTGTTATTTTGGTAATGGCTAATTAGAAGGGGCTTGTTTCCGATTAGCTCCTAATGTTACTTACACAGACCATTGCCTTGTTTCCGTGTATATTGAATTATCCCTCCATGAACCCCACTCAGTACTGCACTGGTGGAATACCTGGTTTGACTGTTTCAATCAGGCTGTTTGTTTTTGTCCTTGATCACAAACACAGGACTGACACACTGAGCCTGTTTTGTACTTCTAAAAACATTTTTTTTTATCTCAAATGCAAGTCACTAAAAGCAAATTTCCCACTAAACTGTTAGCTTTCCTGAAACAGTATTGTTAAATTCTCATTAGAAGTAATGGATTTTTTAAATGAATGCACTGGCTGTAATTAATCTGTGAAAAAGAGACCATGGTCATATTTGATTTGTGGGTACCTCATAAACTCGCCATTGTTAATACCTGTGGTTCCTTCTCTATACTTTTCTTTTTGTATTAATTAGACAAAATACTAAGGATTGTCTCAAAATATCCAGAGTTGGAATGAAATTTATTCATCAAAATTACCATCCAAGCCATCCATTTAAAAGGAACACTTCACACATTCCCTATAGTTTTAATCCCAGTGGGAAAATGCATTGTATTTCTGATACAAGAATAGTACAATAGAAGATAGACTGCCCATATTCTCTGCTTTTTTTTAATTTTTTTTTATTTTTTTAGCCCTATATATATTTTAACGATTGCCTTTTCATCCCTGTGGAAAACAGTGTTGCATACAAACCCATGAATATCCAAATATTCATCTAGAGCTGACCTAGTTTGAAGATTACCATATCACACACCTTTTGGAAGACAGGACCAATGTGGAGTGAATTCAAGCCAAAACAGTCATTTAACATGCAATCCAAAATTAATTAAACTTTTTTTTCTGGCTTAAGAGATAATTTTGCCATCATTTAAATTTTTGACTAAGTGCATTTATTCAGCACTGATCTAATTATGTAATACCATATTAAAAAATAAGTATCTAATAAGCCGCTTGTCATCTTCTATAATAAAAGCAGGGAAATGTTGGAAATATTCAGTGAGTCATATTCAGAATTGTCCGTGTTTGAAAATGCATGTCAAAGCTGAAACAGAATAGTATCTGCCATGTGTCCTATCATGTCGACTTGCTGGTCCTCAGATAGGGCTGCACTGTCAGGTTCATCAATGATCGCCCACATAAGATGTGACAGAAGTGGAGGCGTAGTGGGCAGGGAGCAGCCTGCTTAGAAACTTTTATGTTGAGCGAGTGGCACAAAAAAGTGACTTTGACTTGTGCTGTCAGGTCCTCTGTTTCAGTTAAAACCTAGTTTTCACTTTCTGCAGTAAGCCATGCACCCTTGCATTGTTGGATAACTCTGCCTGTTTGTCTCTTTTCTCCCTCATAGGATCTTCCTCATTTGCAAGAAATCCGCCTAATTAGGTAACATTTTTAGGAAATATCGCTGCTTCGGACTGTCTCATTACAGTAGGAAGCATAGGACACATCCTTGTTCTTAAGGAAACATTAAGTGGTTCCCTTGCTGTGCAGGATGTCCCATAAGACTATGCAGCGAGTTGAAAACCCTTGCATAAAGTTATTTTAATGGTGGACGGAGGAGTAAAGGTTAGTTTGGAATAAAAGTTTTTCAATGCGATGTTTTCATTTGGATTCAACAATAGGGGATTGAGTTCCATTAGTAAAGCCCAGTTATGTGTCCCTTCCCTGCCTGGAAATGTTTTTGTTTGTTTGCTCGTTTGTTGTTGTTTATTCATTTATCTATTTTTTCCTGTGCAATGTCATACGTAATACCTCAGTTCTGGTCTCACCTGTCTAATAGGATGATGCCACTGGCTTGACGGCCGATTCAGCAGCTCAGAGACCAAAACGTACCAATAGTCATAGGCTGAACACATGAATGCCCCTTGTGTCATAAAACAGCACACTCAGCAGTTCAGAAACTTATTTCATCTGCACACAGCATGCCTAATTAACACAATTATACCACAAGTTGTGAACGGACTGTGGCATCCATTTCTGTTACCATAATTATAGCATTATACGTAACTCCTCTTACTTCCATGATTTGGATTTTCATCCCAAGTCACTGGCTACTTTTGTCTCTTCTTCTGCTGCTGCCTCTGTGGCCTGCTGTAAACCCTGACCACAAATCCCTAACTTTAACTAACAGTAGACGTGACTACAAATCCACAGCACCCAACTTCCACAGAGTGCAGTCCAGCTTCACTGATTGGCGTTGGCCACTCGCTCAGTGTATCTAAACGTCCTCCTTTCTCATGCCTCTTTCATGCATCTTCACATGGCACAGTGACCTCTACAGTCCACTGAGCAATGGACCACAATGATCGGTCAGGACTTTCTAAGATGAAACTATAAGTCACTAGTTAATGTCTGTTTGCATTCTCCAATCTTTTGCTCCCCCCTAACTGTTCAGTAACAGTTCTCTCTGGAATTGTGCACCTTCCCGTACAAAGCCAGTCTGATGCATGGTGCTCTTTCTTCCAGCAGTTAAAGAATTAATTTGATTAATTTCTAATCGGTTCGCAGCCAAGTGTTTCATCCCTGGGCAAGACCAACTTCAATTCCTAATAGAATAAGTGTTGCTTATTCTGAGCACGGAGGAGATGTGGGTTCCTCTGAGGTTTTGGAGTGATGGAAGTACATTGTAGTTTGCTTCACTAACCAATCTAATCAGTGATGCCACCAATTTCTTACGCACTTTCCAATTAAGTTCCCCAGTTCATCCACTGTCCTTTCTTGAGAAACTGCTGTGGTGCCCATTGATGTTTCTTTCTGCCGATGTATTTGCTATACTACTATCCTCCTCTTTTTAACACTGCTGGCTTGTCCCATATAGGTCTCCTTGTGCAAATATAAATGGTTCATGAACTTGGGACTGTAGGTTTCCGCTCACATCTTAGCAGCATAACTTGAGTTTGCCCAGTAACACCAACCTTTTTATACACTCTGAACCACTCCTCACATCCTGTCCTATAGCCTCAGAAATTTGTCTTTGTAAATTTGCTAATTTCCAATTTCATAAACTTTGGACAGCCCTCTCTGATATTGCTGGACTTGCCGCTTTGTCAGTGAACAAAAATTAATCTGTTTTTACATTTTGTATCATGCATTAGTCAGAATATCCTCCTCCATTATTCAACAGGGCTGACAAATTAACATATTCTCTCATCAAAGGAGCAATTACGGACACCAGAGGTAGACCACATCTGCTCTGTGCACTGCATAATGGGTTTGCTGTGACACAATTATTATGATTTGTTTTGTTTAACTTCTATTTTTTTTTCAATGCCTCAAGTTTTTTTGGCCGGTGGTAAAGCTTGAAAACAGGTGAATAATCACCACTTGTGATTGAGTTTGGCATTTCCAAAAATAAAAGGAGTCAAACCTGCTCATATCTCTGTTAACGATGCAGGGGGGGGTTAGCAGCAGTGAGGGAGTGAGAACTGTGCCTGTCATCACTGCAGTCACGGCTTGTTGGTTCATGGTCGCTGTTCTCATTATCACCAAGCTTTCAGCATGGCAGCCTGTATCTGCAGCTCCAGTCCTGCTGTCACGCTGCCTCAGGTGTTACACAAGAGCGAAGAACAGCTCCTCCAACATGACCGGCCAAGCTACAGTAGATCGCTTTCTTACACCTTACCCTGCACATAATAGGGCGACGTGTACATGCATTCAAATCCAGTTTAACAAAAGGATACTGTACAGTAACATGGCAAAGCATGCATATGCAGCCATTATCCATCTGATTACAGTGGTGTAGCTATTTTTATCCTGCTGCTATGCTGCATGCATTTTCATTCAATGAGCTGACTTGAATTCAGCACAAAGAATGTTACTATAATTCATCTTTTTAATGTGTAAAATGTGTTTTACATAGTCATGAACTCAAAATATTAATCCTCTGTGAGTCACAGTTTTTAAAAAATCCTCTCTTTTATTGGTTTTTCATAAATGATAGTGGTAAGATGAGCCAAGTTTACTTTGCATGTTATGTAGAGATTCAGCAGGAACAGAGCTTCCAGAAAATCAGCCGTGCTTCACGAGGCTTCAGAGTGGAACTTTTGATTATATTCCTCCATCCTGTTGTGGAGATTTTGGAGGGCCTCTCCACCCCGCACCCCCTTGCAAAAGGACTCATCTGTTCCTAATATTACACACTTGTGCCTTGAAAACCTCTGTAACTAATGCATTATGCTAGTCCATCTGCCAAAATGCTGAAGGCTTTATACATGATCTATGGCAGATCACACTATACAGATAATGCTTATTTTTCAGGTGGATTTATGCCCTGAAAACATATGATTTCATCCAAAAATATATATTGTGATCATTTTAGAATATGCACGGTTATGCTGTACATAATGTTGCATCCATTTCAGTCAGACCAACACTCACATTCAGTTTTCTGACCAACCCCTTCCTTGTATCCCATGGAGATTTAATTAGCTACTGTATGTGACTGCAGATTTAGGTCAGATTTTGTTCTTAGACTTTGACTTAGTTCATATAAAATGGGGATTTTCTCTCTTTGCACGGTGTTACTTTTGGGTAATTCTGGGTTCCACTGACCCATATCCTGTGTCTAAACCACCCTGGGAGAATTCACAGCCTGGCGCATGTGGCAAAATATTTATTGGCTTTTGTCCATTTATACACCACAGTGATTGTGATCTGATTAGAAGTTGTGAGAAAAATGCAGTGCCATTGCTTATGACAGTTTCTGCTGCGGCTCTGTTTCTTCAGAAGTATTTATTAGCTGGATCTTGATCGGCCAGTGAAGCAAATAAATCAAACACACTTTGGTTTAGCAATACTTTGCGCTTGTGTGACACACTGACAAATTAAGAGTGTCATGCCTTCATACCATCATGAGTGCATTTCAACAGCGGGCTTTTTGCTGCAAACACCTGTGTTGTGCAATCATGACCGATCATACACTCACATGTTTATGCCTGTGAGGGCACTGTGGCGGTTGAGCTGCTGTTCAGTGTCATAACAGACTGACAGGGCCAGAGTGGTTGTTTGGTTCGCACCATCTGTCAGTTGTGTCCTCGGGGATGCGAGTGTAGCCTTGTTCGCTCTCAGCCACAGGCCCGACCTTCCCGGCCCTCCTCTGAGCAGTATCATCATAAGGTCACCTCGAGATCTTCAAAAACAACCCTTAAAGTTACTCATTCACTCAAGAAGCAAGAGGCACGCAACTTCAATCCCCCCGTGAAAGGCACAATAAGTCACTGATGTTTATAAGAAAAACAAACCATTTTCTTCAAGTATAAATCATTTGGGCTAGCCTTAATTCAGTTTTGACAATAATACTGACTCCCAAGGGAGTTGCAGGCGTATGGGAAACCACAGCAAGATGGATAATGTATTCCTTTTGTAAGTACATCATGTTTCAGCGCAACATGAAAAGGCATCCCAAAAAGCAATAACTCATCTTCACAGTTTCCCACATGGCCCTCATGTCTTTGACGTATCTAAAGAAGGGTGGTGATGATTGCTAAATGGCCCGACTCCAAAGCTGTAAAGAACACTCTCATCACACATGCTGAAACCTAGATTCCTCTGTTACTTTATAACAAAGGCACAGAGCAAAAGGGTTCAGCAATGAAACCCAGGAGCACTCTCTCCATATCACTCATGTTGTAAAATGATGCAGGTCTTTGTCATCCGGTGAGGAATGTATCCTGACACTCTTTCCATCTACAAAATTTATATCCCATAGATTCTCCTAATGACTAATCTGAACTGGCACGTGTCAAAGTCAGAAATATTTTTAACCAGACAGGTTTGCCTGCAGACTGAAGCGTTGTCCTGCCTCGTGAGACAAGTGAATAAGCATGTGTTCTTGCTGAGCATAATGCAATATCTCATCTTCACCTCAGCAGGTTCCACATTCGATGGTTTGGGATGTAAATAATGGTTTGGTTTATCTGCTGTAAAGCCACTAAAGGTCAAAAGGTAGACCTACAAAACTGAAACGAGACATACCTAAGTAGGATTTAACTGTGGACATTATCTTAAAAAAACTATTTTGACCCTGGGCCGGTGGGAGCATTCATTCCCATTCTGCCCCGATCCTTCACTCACAGGCGGAGCTGGACGACTGGGATTAACTCTTATCTCTACAGGGACGCTGCCTGGACCTAACATGGACTTGTCTGAGCCCTCCTGTTGCCACCTCATCCAACTTCATGGGAAACATTCCTGAACAGACCATCCCCAGCCGCATTCGATAGTGTATATCAGTTTCTTTACCATGGCATATGTTCACACCTTTAATTATAGCACACAAAATAAATTCCAAATGTATTTATACTTGTCTTCATGCTCTGACAGACACAGTAAAATTATTAAACAATATAGAATAAAAAACACTACATCTCAGTAATCTTGAAATCTTAAGTTTGTGGTGCAGCGGGATTTTTTCCTCCTTTTTTTTTTTTTACTGTTTGTATATTTATTTTTACTCCATTTTGAGAACAAACATTTCCTTCACTCTAGAGCCAGACTAAACAACCAAATCTCATAGTAAACAGCCATAAACAGGCAGGCATGTTGTTAGTTCCTTCACTGAAATAATAAATCTCAGGCAGCAGGTCGACTCAGAGGTGAAAAGGCCGGCTGGTGACTGAAAGGTTGCTAGTTTGATTACTCAGCACTGGCGGGAGGGGGTATTCCTCCATGGTACTTAAAGACGACACTAAAAATGTGATGAAACCAAATTTGCAGGCAACCTGACCTCTGCCCTTTCTGTGGTCATATTTGAGTGTAGGAAGTTATGTTTGTGTGCTTCCAGGAAAGTTTACTGCGTGAAAAATGACCTTGCACATACTGGCTAGTGAAGTTACTCTGATCTCTGCTATATTACTGAAAATACGCAGAGTGCTAAAGTGCAACTCCGATACACTCTTTCATCTTTAATCTATTTAGTTTTCCATATCTGCTCAAACGTTTCATGACACATTCACCTCACATATACAGTACAAGGGCATTTGACATATTATGCACGGAGAGTTTTTATTTCCCACACCATCTAAAACAACTCATAACATCAGTCTAGGATTACCTTCAAGCTCAGTCTCTCTCTGTCACACTTTGCCCGTGAAGTCTTTGATAAGACTTTGTTTTTAGTTCTGCATAATGCACATGTGGAAAGGTTTTATGGAGCATGGCATTGCATAAAACTGGATTTCCCAAAGAGCTGGCAGCCAATAGAAATGAGCATCCAATCAATAACATAGCAGAGTCTCAACCCACCAAGGTTGTATGTTCTGCCAACAAAAGACAGTTCAGTGCAGGTCAGCGTGGTGGTTATGCTTGTGGCTTCAGTCAGCAAGGCCAGTGTAGCGTATGAGCTGTCCTTCTATCATTTGCAATTCAAATACTTTCATGATTGTAGTATTCCCTGCTGAGATGTGAAATGCACTCAAATGAAAGCTGTAAAACAGAGTAATTCTTTATAATGCAGCATGTGGTGAGTGTGGTGTATGGGCACACAGCAGATGAGAAACCCGTGGAGATGCCTCAGATATCTCTGTTCATACTTCACATAGTGATATAAGTTCATTTTCCTATCTTTTCTATTATCACCTCCTCAGTCAAAGTATGTTGAAACAAGTCTTGCTTGTGGTTGTGCTGATAATGGCCCCACGCAGCCATTTGTTTTTGCAAGTGTTGTGCATGTCTGAACTCCCACACACTAGGGTATAAATATTCAACTGCCATGCCATGTTGTCGAGCATTCATATTTAGCAGTCCATCATTTACAAACACTCAGGTAGAAAAATTATAAACCTGATATCTGCAGTGCTATGCACATATGTTTTGGCACTGGTTGTTATCATGCCTTAACTCCCTTCTCATCCGTGTGTGATTTGTAGATATTGTGAAAGCAGATTTTCCAGACTAGTTTTGAAAAATAAATAATTTGGGTATTCACAGAGGAAATATTTGAAAAGACTATACTATCATGTGGAATAGGCTGTTGTGCGTTAACTGATAACAGCCAGTGATAAATATATTATTTAATGCCCAAATTATGAGCTAAGAAGTTTGCCTTTGCATAGGCCTATAGATGGTTAGAGACAGCAACAGTGGGCAACAATGAAAATATATATATACACACTGACGTCTGGTGCGTCAGGTTCACAACGAGATTATAATATTCTGTATCGTGTGTCAGCAACAAAGGGCCACCTTGTTATGCCTTACAGCCTCTATGCGCGGATCATACAATAGTTACGGTAAAGAATTCCTCCACACTTTCGCCCCTGGGAATGCTGCCTTCAGGTACTATCGGAAATATCGATTAACACAAAGAGGTAAATACGAGTGAAAAAGTCTTAATTTTGTTGAAGATATAATGTTTTGGAGAGGACCATAGAAGCCGTGTCAACAAATGATGGCAAAAGTGTTGACTGTCTTTACTTGTTATGTTATGTAAGTAAAGGTTTGTGTTTCTATTTTGACCCCTGTTTTCACGCACATAGCCAACAACTAGCTTATATTTTTATGAGTAGCCCAAGTTAACACTGTGTAAAGAGGGTCAGTATAATTTTTTATGCACCTTATGAGTGGAATTAACTGTTTTGCTTGCCTTCTTGCCATTATTTTTCTTTCTCTTTTGTAATATGTGTTAGTCTCAATGAATTGTGTGTGTCTGTTTTGGTTGTGTGGACCTCTAAATGTTCTAAAAGCTATAGGTTTGTTGTATACCTGCAAATGAACTCGTCTGTCCTTGGTGAAATAAAATCTGTCTGTCTATCTGTCTATCTATTTGTCTATCTATCTATCTATCTATCTATCTATCTATCTATCTCCTATTTGATGTAGATTTTGTCCCTTTCATTCTGCTGCTCAACAAAAAGGTAATTTGTGCAACTTGATTTTTCAGTATTAAACAGCATCCACAAAGAAAAAAACTACATTTGATTCGGGCTTGATTTTGTTACGTCCGACCAAATTTGCACTTGCGTCGTACCTACAACCTGTAAAGTCGGAAGTAGGAGCTTACAAGGAGCACGTGAAGGCAGCAAAAGTCTCGGTCAATTAGTTTAGTTTAGACAGTGAGGAGAGCTTGTAGTCGGTCTGTAAACGCTCCACCAATGACCAGCTAAAACGCCCCACTGCACCTACTCTCATCTGCAGGGGAGGGGATCCCTAACTTTGGATTTTGACTTTTGAACCATGGGATTCGAGCTGGACCGCTTCAAGGGGACAGTGGACCCGGATTTCAAATGCAACTTGTGCAATAAAGTCCTGGAGGACCCGCTGACTACTCCGTGCGGTCACGTCTTCTGCGCCGGCTGCGTGCTGCCCTGGGTCGTCCAGCAGAGCAGCTGCCCCGTCAAATGTCAGCGGATCTCCACCAAAGAGCTGAACCACGTCCTGCCTCTGAAAAACCTGATCCTGAAGCTGGAGATCAAGTGTGACAACCATGCGAGAGGCTGCGAGAAAGTGGTGAAGCTGCAGCATCTGGCCGAGCACGCCGAGATGTGCGATTACTCCCCGGCTAAATGCAGGAATAAAGGGTGCAACGAGGTGCTCAACTTGAAGGACATGGATGCTCATATGCGTGAAACGTGCGATTACAGACCGGTGGGGATTTGCGAGAACGGATGCGGATTGATGCTCACCTATAAGGAGCAAAAACTCAACGGTCACTGCTGTCTGAGAGCCCTGAAGGCGCATAACAGCGCGCTGCACGGCAAAGTTATCAGCCTGGATAAAGAGTTTAAGAAACAGTCGCTGAGAGCCAACAAGAGGGAGAAAGCTCTCCTGGCTCAACTCTCCGCCGTGCACAGCGAGCTGCAGATGACAGCGCTCAAGTATCAGAAGAAATTCACCGATTACAGCGCAAGGATCGACTCCCTCACCAAGTCCCTGGTTTACCCATGCAAGGTAAGCAGCAAAGTTTCCAGTCTGGGGGAGCAGAGGCAGGTTTCTGCCCCTGCTATTCACAGATTTTCTGCCTGTCATTAACTGAATAAGCTGTGTTCCCATAGTGCAAAAAGTGCATACAAAACAAGGCAAAAGAAACATTTACTCATGCAAATAGGAATGAAGTATATGTTTCAAAATATATTAAAGAATGAGCCTACGTGATATCCGTGTTTATATATGCAGGGCAATACAGTCCCCCCCCAAACAACATGGTCTATCTAAATGTTGATCTAAAACATGTGTTCTGCCCTCATGTATTTCAAATGAGTGTCATCAGATTGCCCCCATATACATTTAAAGGCTAGTTTTGTATGTTTTGAAACAAACATCTCTCGGCATGATTGCAGTTAACAAACTGGTATCTCCAGTTTACATGGTGTACCCAGCATATTGTTCTGGACAGTGTTTGTTCGCTTCATTCCAAATGGAAAGGAAAGTCTGACTTTTTGAAGCACTTGTGATCCCCCCCCCCTCTCGTTCTCAATTTTTCCAGGACTTTCAAGGAATTTCAAGGCCAGTCCTTGTGCTCAGAATTTGTGTTTCTTTGCTGTCCACCTTGAGACATGGATGTCAGCTGCGCTTCTGGCCAGCTGGCAGTCGAAGGGGGGGAGGGCCAAATATTTACTGCAGTTCTGTACACACCAAAGAGCCAGGTTCCAGTTATATTGCCTGCTCGCAGCCTGCTTGTTTGGAACTTTCTGTCATCAGATGTTCGCCCTTTCCCTGAGACAATAACAACAAATTATAGTCTTGAATGCAATGGCAGTAATAGCACTTAATATGAATAAGTACGGTGTAAGGCAGAGTGGATCCTTGGAGGAGTTCCCAAGCACCCTAACAAATCAAAAGATAATTTTACCAATTAAAAATAAAAACAAACAGTATGATAGTGTGTGAATTTGGCTGTTGTGCTCATAGTTATATCTCTCAACTGTTGCTTCTCACCTACAATGGAAAAAGGTACAGGAGTCTCTGCTAAATCACACAGTAACTATATCATACTGGCATATTGTATCTAACCACAGCTAGTCAGATAGGGGTCTGTGGGTTAACAGATTAAAGGTCTAGGAACTAGAAAGGAATAAGCATGCTTTATGGTTGAAATTTAGCAACCTATTAGCCCACCTCTTGTAATTTTCAATTCCAATATCATAAAGGATGTAGAGGTTTGTAAGTCGGTTAATTTATTGAAAAATGAAGGCTATGTTTAATGCACTGCCACTGTGATCAGGAGCAGCGGGGAGTGGTGAGATTAAGAACAGTCTTAGTCATAAAACCTGTGCAAGAGGAAGATGAAGAAGAGCTGTTGGTTTAGTATCAATTTGCACAGATTGGACACACATGCACACGCGCCCTCTTTATGGTCGTGTTGCAGAAAATAATGGACTAATGGAAACTCTTTTGGCTATTGCATCACTTGGAGTTTATACCTACTAATTATCTTATTTTGTGCTGCATTTTGTTAATTATCATTGGCATTCTTGTGCTTTACATCTTTTCAAGATGACAGAGGCATTTGATCATCTGAATCGTTTTCTTTTTCTTTTTTCTTTTTCTTTTTTTTTTTTCCGCCTTCTTTTTTTGGCTTGGTGATTTCATTAGTTCATCATGGGCTCCGTTCCCAGTTAAATCTGTTCCGGTAGACTGGTAAATTGCGCACCAAAAGCAGAGATGCAAGGAAATGGCAAAATCGCTCATGCTGGAATAAAGATGCTTGCTGGGCCTGTGGCACTGCTGGTTATCGAAATTCATTTGACAGTGGTATATTAAAATTCTGCCATTGAGAATATTATTTGCAGCACAACACGGTGTCACCAGAATGAAGAAAGCCCCCCCTCAGACTTACATGAAAGACATAGGAATTGTTTCCCGATATCATCCAAAAACAGGTTGGAAAGGAAAGAAACATTTTGCGGATACTGTGGTTGGTCTGAAGGTTTTTTTTTTCTGTAAAGACTCTTTCTTTAGATCCACTCAAGCAGCGAACACGATTGCCTGGTGGGAGAACCTCAATGCACATATGGCATTATGAAATAGAGCGACACAAGTGGAATTAGCTGTGGGACTCAGGCGACTTGCAGACTGCCACTACACTGAAAGTCTCTTTGAGCTGCAGCCCGACTTTCTGCCTGTGCTATCAGTGATCAGTTGTTATCAGATTTGCTGCAATTTATGGCCTATTTGTTATGACATATTTGTTCCCCAAGCCACTGCCAAAACGAGAAAATGGGCCTGTCACTTTGTGCAACATTTGACAGGTAACCTACTTTTTTTTTTTTTGTTTTCAAGTCTTAGTCACTCTGTGAGGGTTTGGCTTCGGCTGGCTGGCCCAGATGGAGGATTTTTATGTGTTCCTTTAACAGCCAGGCAGCGACTGGGAGAGACACGAGGACGGACTGGCCATGTGGAATAACTGACTGGATCTAGCTGGGGTGTTTTCACGAATAGATCTTGCGCTTTTTGAAGGAACAAAACTCGTTTTTCTTAAAGCGAGCTAATGAGAATAAGACAAAGCAGGGGAAATAAAACGCTCAGATGTCTTTCCAGTTGGCTTCAAGACTGCTGGGATTACTGTGACACTTTTGGGACTTTGTTTTGACCTGATCTTCTTTGTGGCTGTTTTGAATAACAAATGTCGGTGCGACATGATGTGACAAAGAGCCTTTGTCCCCTGCCTCCTCCTCCCCCCCACTGAATTTGATCAGGGTAATCATGAGCTCAATCTGATTAGGCTAATCGTGGTCTAATTTTCAAGCATGAATCTATGAGATCATTTAACAGAATTATTGTAGTCCATTAGTTATCTCCCACACATAGATGTCAAGTGAGTATGACAGAGATACGACTCCACCGCTTCCATCATGTTAATGTTGAAAATAAATCACACTCCTACCATAATTCACTGGAAATTGTTATTTCAGAGCACCCCTTGAAGCAAATCAGCAGTGGCCCAATGTTCTCTCTTGAGACACGATCACCATCACTATTCATGAAAACTACCAACAAAATTGAAAACCTGTGCTAACCGGTTAGACTTCTATTTATTTTGCACATGCAAATCTTCATTGAGCATTGCTTCACCAAGTGATAAACCTGCAGCTTCTTTCACAAGCTTGCTAAAATACCTCAAGCTTGACCAAATACTGCTGTCTTGAATTTATCATTTTTCTATCTCGTCATTTTTTCAAAGCACCTGCCTTTTAAATGTAGGCCCATACTTTGTATATCCATAATATTCTCCTATTAAACTGTTCTTGGTTTTCATTGAGTGTTATACAGACTATAATTAGACACACTGCTCTAAGACGCAGATGGAGGGAAAGCAGTATGATGGAGGACAGAGTCGGAAAGTATGACTGGTGGTAAGGTGAAGGCTCAAAGAAAGTTGCCAAGTCACCACTGAAAATGAGGTCGTGTTTCAGTTTACTCTTGTTCTTCTTTCTCCACACAGCTGGATTAGTGATTTATGGCCTTGACTTGATATTTTGTTCCTTGTCATTGTTCCTATTTGTTCTTCCAAATTATGTCTATATAATCAAGCGTTAAATTTTTTGATGGTAAGAACATTTTCTTTTTTTTATCTCCTCGGCATACCAAAGGTTTGAGTAAAGGGGCCGCCTCCTGAAGAGGTTCATTTCATTTTTAACTGTTACATAGTGTTTGTCCTGAGTGTTCACAGATGCACCAGAAATGCCCCTTAATTACCTTTGAGTCAATTTTAATGGCTCTCAATGACTAAATGAGAAAACACCTTAAAAGCTCATCCCGTTAGCTCTGTGGGTTGAAGCGGATTCATCTTAGTTCCCTTGGAGAGAGGAACCCGGCGTGCTTTTAACTTTTTTTAGCACTCATTCCTCAAAATTCATAGCCGCATTCATGTCAGCTTAGCTTTCGTTTAATGCTCAGCTATCCATCTGCTAATATGCCATTACTGCTCGCAATAATGTGGAGACATGTGCTGCTAATGTTGCAGTGACATGGTGCAGGAGTCCACATTCCTGCATGGCCTGACATGCACAGCGTGGTCTCAGCCTATGGTAGTCAGGGAACTGTACATGCCAGTAATATCTGCTTTATATTTAGTCCATGTATGTTGCAGCACACAGGCATGGCAGCTGAAATTATTGTATGTCTCCTAGTAGCTGCCCCTTAAAGTGCCCCCCAAAAACTGATTAAGAGCTGACTCTGCAGGTTTCCCAGAGTTCTTCATGTCGACTTGCCACTGACTGAGAGGCCCGTTGTGTATTAATATACATAGGCCAACAGTTTTTGAGAGGAAAGGGGCCTTAGCTCCTGTCTGAACTGGTCACTCAACGGCTTCTGTTTTTAGGGCTGGCTAAGTAATGGAAACTGGTGTGGATTCATATGGCAGAGACATGAAAAGAAAAGAATTAACCAAGTAAAATAATTACTGCTACACCTCCAAGTTGCCCCTTGAGGAGAGTATTATTTACTTCATCTTAATCTTACTCTTTTTGCTCTTTTTGTGTTTCAGCATTCCTGCACTCCTTTTCTCCTAATAAGATCCATCATCCTCTTCCTCTGTATTCACCCAGACTAGATGTTCTGTAGCCTGAATGGAATTAATAATGCACTATTATGGGTAACCTCCTGCCCTCCTTTTGCTCACATGTCTTTATCTTGTTGTCTTTTTTTTTTCTGTCTGTCTATAGGAAAGTGAGGGTAAGAGCGTGACAGTAGTCCTTCTTCGGGAAGCTGGATCTCTGGGATTTAACATCATTGGAGGAAGACCGTGCGGGGTAGGTTCAAAGCCAAATCTCTTGTTGGACGTTTCATCTCCCCGGTGATCAGCCAAGTGTCATATGGCAACCCAAGAATGAATGAGCGCATACTTCAAGTACCACAGACTTTCTCTGGACTAACATAACTTAGACAGTCATGCACATGTTTTCAAGACTGTGGATAGATGGACCGCATCTATCAAGTTTTATTGTGTTTATATATTGGTATGGTTTAGCGGATTTGGCATTACAGATAAAAAAACTATAATTACTTTTATGAGAGTTAAATCTGGGATTATGGCTTTGACCACAGTTGTTTTGTCTCTAATTGAGGGGATTTTGGTGGTGAGGTAAACACAGAGGAGTGGAAAGGGTCTTTTATCCCAGGCTGAACCTTTCACGGCCACAATATTTTCTAGTCTTGAGGCTCCGA
>OMLF01020101.1:24774-55067 GCA_900302615.1 Holocentrus rufus
GGCTCCAAAGTGAAAGTCATTAATGATGCCGCAAGGTCTGGTGAGTGAAGGGTTCAGAATATCTTCACGCTGGTCGCAACTGCATCTTCCATACATGGAGCTCATTTCAGCAGCGTGTGCTTGCAGACCCCGTCGAAATGGTGCTCTCCGTATCTGTTTCACCAGGACTGTTACAAGGCTGTATTTCCACAGCCACAGTGACGCACTTTGCCGTAGTGACATAGATTATCACAGTAAAATCTTTTTATAGCAGGAAGCTATAAAAAGATCTAAACATTAAAAGTAGTGTTTTTTTCCTGATTCTGTGGTCTTGTAGATTTGCGACCTTTCTGGCTGCCCTGACAGAACCACTTATCAAACTCAGCCCGTAAGAGAGCAGAGAAAATGCCATGGCTTTTGCTTCACTCGCAGCCTCAAATCAAGTTTACTGTGCAAGAAACTGTTAATTAAATTGGAAATAGCTAATATCCCTGCAGCTTTTGACACGTGTTCCCTGTGGCTGAGCAAGGGCTGTTTTGCTGGCATCGCCTGGTTCAAGGCTAATAGTAATTGGTTGCCAGCTTTTGTGAACTGCAGAAGGGCTAAGTGCTGGAATTTGTCCACATCTCTCAAAGCAGGCAAAGTATTAGGCTCCTCGCACAGCCCTGTTACAGCAGTTCCACAGACTCACGAACAATTTGCGGAGAAGCATTGCAGTGTTAACACTGGTATATGATGAGGCTGAAAGAGGAAGCGGGCCAGAAATAATTAATTACAGCGTTCGCAGCGTGACTTCTGAGGTTTCTTTAAGTATTCCATTAAAATTTAGAAGTGTCGCACAGCTCAGCGGGAGTCTAGAGTGGGTTTCATGTGGTTTTGAGGAGAGAGCTGAGAGGGATGTTGGCAGCAGCTTTTGTTAAGCCAATCTTAGCTCTGACATTGGGGTCACAGCCACAGTAATACATGCAGAGTACCTCGTATCCATCCAACATTTAGCCCCTCTGCAGGCCAGGGTCAGTCCCCCAGGCCTGGGAAGCATGTGAAGTGGCAGCACATCCTGGCACAGTGGCAGCTCTGTGTTGTATGCAGCTGCATCTATTTGCTAGTCACTGCAGGCTGTTGATGTCCGCAGGCAGTGGCAGAGTTAACTAGGAAGACTGCATGGCATACGCAACTTAGTTTGTTTGGGCAAGCCATTTGCATTGTCTGCAATAATATCTCCAGGGTTTTTAAAAGTAGGTTACCCAGTTTTATTGGAAGTTTAAAAGAACGTTCCTAACATTTCTTTTGTTGCAGATATGAACAAACACTGAATGTAATTGTTTTGTGTTTGTACAGCTAGGAATATACTAGTTGTAATACAGCAAAATTTAACAATTTGATTAATGTCCTTTCTCTTGTAACCATAATTTACTTAACAGGATGACAACGACGGCACCTCAAATGAAGGGATCTTCGTATCCAAGGTTGTTGAGAAAGGTGCAGCGGATAAAGAAGGAGGCCTTCAAATCCACGACAGAATTATAGAGGTATGTGACCTACTGTGGAATTTCATGAAAATGGAAAACACAAACAAAAACAGAAATTGCGGATGCGAAACTTGGATTATGTGACAGCTGCTGTCTGCGCTGTAAACACTGTGACAGTGAGAAAGTCATCACTCAATATTTGTGAACCGCTGACCTCCGAAAAGGAAACTCCAGCTGAACAGCAAATGTGAGACATTGTGCAAGTGTTTGTATTTTGGTGTTTTTCAGCTCGAGGAAATAAATCTCACAGACAGCAAATGTTTCAACATGTGCTTCTAACAATCAACACTGAGGCAAAAGCTTTGTTAAGTAGGGTGTTACTTTGGATAGCATAAGATAAACCCAAGGCAAGACTGTCTGTCTTTGGTTTTGCTGCGAGAGAGAGAGAAGTCTGTGTTTGGTCCCGGCTGACAAATCCCTTCTGACAGAGCTGCCGTGTAGCATCCTCCTCTTGCCTTTAAACAGTCTTGTGTGGAAAGGCCAGCTCACCCATAGGTCAAGTTGAGGGACGCATTGCAAAAATCAACATCACAAAGGTTGCCTTCATCGTACAGTGTCAACCAGAATCTTGTACAATGGATGCATTGAAGTGAGAGGCTTATGTGGATCATAAGTGTGCATTACTGCATGCCGCAAGATGACAAATATGGTTTGTCGCAGGCATTATTGTCAAACCTCAATTAAATTGCCCCAGAGCATTTTGACTAGCACATTGCTTACATGGATGTTTGTGTGCTTCCACTGGAAAGTGTTTACAAGAGCAGAAGACTCTTACATCTGGACTCTATCGATCTCTGTATCCTGTCGCTCGTGTAGTTGAGCGCTAACTACTTACAAAAATGCCACAGGCCGTTAGACTCAAGCCTCTTGCAGTGGTTGTAAATATGGTAACGCCATAACTAAGATGTGACATGTTAGTCCTCAGTCGTAATCTCTTCAAGTAACGGAATCAAGTGGCTCAAAGCGCTCCGCTCATTGAGATTTGTCATAAGCTCCTTTAACAATAGGCAGATTGAGCCACCGAACTGCAACAGCAATTCACTTGGCGCCTGGTGACTTGAGACTTGAGAATGGAGCCTCCAAGTGGGCCGCTAGCTGAAGAGGGAAGAGGGATTAGCTCATGTGTCACATGAATGTGTACCTCTGGAACCAACTGTGTGTGTGTGTGTGTGTGTGTGTGCATTTGCATGTATATATATTTATGTGTGTGTGTGTGTGTGTGTGTGTGTGAATGCACAAGCATCTGTGTCTAGGTGTGTGAGTCAGGGTTCCCACGGTCATGGAAAACCTGGAAAAATCATGAAATTTTAAAATCAAATTTTCCAGGCCTAGAAAGGTCATGAAATTAAGTAAAATCATTGAAAGTTTTGTAAAAGTCATGGAAATAAATTTTGTTGTCTGTAATGAAATAAATCATCAAAGTAATTTTCCATGGATAATCTTCCACGTAATGTTTTGATGTGCAAGTTCACCTGTAGCTTATCTGTTGATGTGCTTCAATGCATGACTAAGTTATGCTCCTTCAATTTCATAGACTTCTAGATGGTCATGGAAATCTATAATATGAATTATGTCCTTGAAAAGTCATGGAAAAGTTTGGAAATTTTCTCTGTGAAAATGTGTGGGAACCCCGGTGAGTGAATGCGCAGAGGTGGAGTTTCCAGGTGGAACTGTGTTAATGGGCCAAATGCTAATGTGTTGATGGGTGTAGTTGGTTACATGAGACGTCGTCTTGTGTTGGAGTTTTGTTGATGCAGCCATTCACCCTTTATCAGCTTAAAAGAATGCAGATTTTGCTCAGGGATGATGGTGCACTTACTTTGGCGTGTTTGTCCTTGTATTGTTTTTGAGCCATTGTGGGAGACGTCACCAAATATCTCCAAAGAGGAGAAAACATGAGCAGAGAGGACACCAAGAGCCTAAGGACAGAGCAAATGGCCCTATTGAGTGACCTTTTTTCAAGAGGAGAGGGATTACGAGACAAAAACCTACAAAATAAATCGTTCAGGTATTGAAATAGTGATGTATAGGCCGTTCAGAGGCAGTTGTTGTTCCCCCAAGGTGTTTTTCATTGGATAAGAAAACTGATATTGGATGCGGTTCATATTTCGCTGAGTCTCTTTGTCAGTTGGCCAAAGAAAATGTTCCTTGTCACGGTATTCAAGCCACAATGAGAAATGCACTGTCATGACGTGAGGTTTGTGTAGGTTACATCTTCGACCCGAGGTGATGAGGTCAGTGAACTCACTTACAATGATGAATTAAAGGAATTTAATACCACGGGCCCAAAGGCAGTTTCAGTTTAGCGTGTTTTGAACTCCAATATGGGTGATAAACTAAGAGTTTAAGGGTCTGCCCTACTTAGCATCCTCTGCGGGACAGAGTGCATTTTGGGAGTGTACATTTAAAAACCAGAGCCACTAGAACACTTCAAATCTGGTTTCTTGTCACACCTCTCAGTCAGCACTTTTGCTCGACTCCAGTGGGTTGGATAAACCCCCAATCACCCCGACCACATCTACAGAGGCCCTTTTTTATTCCAGAGTTGATGATGATTTTTGCATCAAAGGCAGTTTCATAACCTCTTTTGGACGAGAAAGTAACAAACATTTGGAAGCTAAACTTGGTACCCGAAATGTTCATGGTAGACTCATCAGGTTTGAATATTACAAGAAAGAGATTGAGGTATTTTGTAATGATAACAAAATTTAAAAGCCTTTATTTACATTGGCAACTAAACACAGCTCAGCTTGAATGAGCGTTCATCAGGTTTTCAGGTTTTCAAATTGGCACCGTAGAATAATAAGGTTTTTAACCCTGAGATTTGATAACAGTGTGTATCAACCACCTTCATGTCAGCCATTTCCACTGTTCTGTTTTCCTCATTCAACGACCATGATTACATAATACAAATTTGAAAGATTCAACAGATTTTGTGCTTTAGTCATCACCGCCCCCATTTTCCATAGCTGCCTGTGGAAATGGAAGCATTTGTCTTTTTTTTTTTCTCTCTCTATCACATGAAATCCGCCATACAACACTACAAAGAGGATAATGGCAGCCGTTCGCGAAGCATAGCATAACCTTGCTATGGAGATCAACCGGTCTATAAGGGGCCAATCGTATTACATGGGACAGTGAAAACCAAGTTCACCTGAGGAGGCAGAGACCGGCGCACCGTAAACAGCCAGAAAGCTATTTTGTCTTGCTGTAGTAGAGGTGTTAGTTCCAGTAAGTCTATATGGATGTAACATGTACATGATGATCCACGGCTTGTCCTTCTATAACAGGCTCTTAGCGGGGGAGTGTGATAGCAGATGGCTGTCTTCTAACTGCGCTACGGGCTGGTATGAATCAGTGCATGAATGCCTCCTTGTTCAGCCGGAGACATTTTTCTCATAAAAACCTCGAGCCGTGTTTGCTTTCGCTAGCCCCTCCGCAAGCTGAAAAATCTTAGCACTCTGGTCAGGAGCTGCGTGTGTTTGCCACCGGGATTTGATAAATAAGTTCTGATTCACTTTGACTCATGGGCTTTGCTCTGCTTGGCCCTTTCATTTTGGAAGACTTATTCTTTAATCATGTTTTTTAGATAGGTGATTGAGTCTGTACTAAAAGCAAAAAAAAAAAAGAAGCTGTTGAACATAGTTTTTGGAAGCCTGTGTGTGCACTGTATAAATATAATTCCAGTGTTGTAGTGGTTTTTCTTCAATCTCACAGAACATCAAGCCATGTTGCAAGCCTGAAACTTTGTTCTTTACGGTGTCATAACATTGCAAATCTCGGGTCAGGCGAGATATTTTGAAAGAAGAGCCCCAGGTAATTATTTGGGCGAATCTTCCAGGCTCTTCTGACCTCTCTGCTTGTATGACTAAGCCGCTGTCCCGGTCCTGGAAATGACTACACTTGATCTCTCGGGGTGCGGGGAATGTTGTTTGCGTCGGTTTTCCGAGTGTGAGAATTGGAAGAGAATGGAGACGCTCGGGCTGCTGTTGTAAATGTCGCCTTGTAAATCCTCGGCAAACATTCTTAGGTCACGGAGGGTGAACAACAACAACTACTTTAAAATAAACTGACATTGAGGAGATGCCAGTTCTAATGTGGTGGACGGTTGTGTGTGTTTGTGTGTATGGGGGGGGTCGTCTATTGTCAACAGATATGTGTCCCAACTGAATTTTGACAGCAGTTGAAACATTTGGAGAGCCTGCGGACAGAGTTGGCATTGAGGCTGCTAAAGCCTGTCTTAAGTTATCCGGTCATTTGGAGATGAGCATTGTTTAGAGATCCGTTCAGTGCTCTCATTGTTTACATCAGGCGGCTCTCTTCACTTGTTTTCCCCGAAATGATAAATGGACATTGTCAAGATTTAACACAAACCTTTGGGTGTGCTTTCTCATGTAAACATCCATTCTCTGTCCGCAGCCGTATCACTTCTTTTTCCATGTCATGTGGCACTGATCAAGTACTTTTCATTCCCTTTTTTTTTTTTTTCTTTTCACAGACATCATGTGCTTCTCCGCTGTGATTATTCACCCCTGCTGTTTTTTTTAAATGGTTCCACAATTTGGCTCCACGGGGTTCAACAAGGCATCTTAAAAAAAACGGACTAAAATAGCAGGCAGTTTGTGACAGCATAGATGACGCAAGTTGAATTCACTGGCAATTACCTCTGTTTGTCTAACCTGTTAGAGATGCATAATGTCTCTTTGCATGATTAGCTCGAGGAAGAGGAGGAGGCTTGTGGTGGAAAAATGCCACGGGTCACAATCAGGCGCGTCTGAAATGCAAAGTAGGCTGCTCTGAATGCAACTATTTTATTGGGAACAGGGATATAAAATTTAACACTCCTAAGACTCCTTACTTCACTAGACTCAAATCAGCTTCATTGTGTTTGACACACCCTGTTTCTATGATATGCTCCAGCTTACACCCATTACCAAAGAATTAAAGTTATTATGGCTTTGTGGCTAATTCCATGTCCATGGTGATTAAACTTGGGGAAAAGTGGCGTATCACATTATTTGAAAGAAGCTGCAAAATAGTCTGTTTTATCTTTTGGATTGCGGGTTTTTTTGGCATTCATGTTTGCATTTTGGAAGTGTGACAGTCTCTTTTGGCTCCACACCGGTTATTTCTTATCTACTTGTGTCTTAAGAGTTGTGAGGTTACCCGCAGTGCACTACTTAACACCCCATACCTCCCTGCAGTTATTTTAGTATCACCCACCAGACCAGAGACAGAGCTTAAAATGCAACCGGCCAGTGCTTGCGAGCAGTGGTAGATGGAAATGTGAAGGGAGCAAGAGTGTGTTGAGGGCGGGTCTGAAGTGTGCATGTTGATGAGCCCTTAGGCCGGCTTTTCATGCAACTGAAATGCAGATTCAGTTCCGTGCAACTTGGAATTCCAAGCGAACCATCCAATGGAAATTATAAATTCGGTTTGCAGCATCATTTGGAATGTTCCATATTGGTTTGTTGTCATGGCAACAGGAAAAGCTTCATTTGCAACCTGCAGCTAATTGCATGGAAGTTGCATTGTGTGAAGCCAGCCTTACTCCCAGGGTTGCAGCAAAAAAAAAATGTTTTGAAGATATAATATTTTGTGAAGTGTTTGATCAACCAAAACAAGCCCTGTGATACCGTGGAACCGTGATATTGTCTGAGACGGTTATCGTACCGTGAAAATCCCATACCGTTGCAACCCTGCTTACTCCTTTTGATGTCAGGGTGTTAGCATTCCTCCTCCTCTCAGGCAAGAGGGACTGAGATGTTTGGACAGTTCGAGGGAGAAACTAGAGGGAAAATGAGCTTTGCTGCCTTGCCGTTTTGTGGCAAATTGGCTGTGTCACTTTTTCCCTTCAGACACTCCAGATATTGTTCCAATCCCTGGAAAATGGGGACGACAAAAAGTTCGGTATCATTATGGTTGATTCAGTAAATATTTCACTACTTTGAGGTTTTTACTGCATTTTGTACAGCCGTGCTCTTAAATCTAATTGCACGATAACATTTTCAGAGTATGATGAAAGTAGATTTGAGACAGTTTTGTGACAAAATCACTTTCGGCATGTCTGACTTTGTCACAAGACACTACACAAATGTTGTACTTGTCTTCTGTTTTACTTTTTTGGGGGGGCGGGATTAGACATAACGACATTGAATCAGACAGGGCTTTTCACATTAGCGTGTGTCCTAAGGTGTATTTAGCACGTCTGTGCTCCTCGATCCGGGAGAAAAATGTCAGGTCACAACAGCATGGTGCAAGTGGCCCGACCCTGCTGTCACTAATAAGTTGTCACAGCACATGGCATCCTCGGCAGGACATGTGCCACAAGTTCCCCAGGCGTTATTTCTGACCCGGAGGGCTATGAGGAACAGACATGGCAGTTATTTCCCTAAGGGGGATCACATGTTGTTTGGCATTCTGAGGCAAGAAGCAGGCCTTTGTCAGACCCTTTATTGGATTTTGGCCCCTGTGCAGTCGGTCTGTTTATTCCCCAGATGGGTGAGCTGAATGTGGCTCGCTCTGTGCTCCTGTCTGTCCCTGGCCAGGATGAATCCACCCCAGGCTAAGCAGGCCAAGCCTAGCAGCGAGCCACATTCCTCTGCCCCGTGGTCCAGCTGAGGCAGGAGCAGGACATTAAATCAAATCTAACTTTAAAGAGTCCATAATCAGCTTCTGGTGGTAGCCGCTGGCCTATGCAGAGCTTGGTTTTAAGAAGTGAGGACAAGCACATCTTTGTTTTCCACTGCTCCATATAGGGGGAAAAAAGGGATGGGATTTTTTTTTTTTTTTTTTTTTAAGATGTGGAGTCGTTTTAACCCTGAGATGGTGTGAGGTGAGCTTAAGCCTCGCCCAAGCCAGAAGGCTGCTTTTGTCTGTGTCCTTCACCGCACACAGAATATTGTATTTTCCACTCCGTTTAAACAGCCTGTGTCCTCAAAGGCGAGCCGACACTTGATGATTTTTGTGGAGACGTACAGTCTGGGCCTACTGTAAACGTGTTTGCTCTGCTCCAATACGGTCTCGGCCGGCTCCTTGTTCATAGGAGCTGCTGGGTTAATTTATGACTCCTAAAAGGTTTTAAAGGGGCAGAAATAGACAGGTGTAATTAAGGCTAATTTTCTTGACAATCAATCACCGGCCTTGTGTAAATGGATCAGTAACAATCGGCTCAGGTTGCCCTGCCAGCTGCTCCTCTTGTCAGCCCCTGACCCTCATGCACAGACTGCCCACCGTTCCCTAATTAACTACCCTCAATTAAACCCTAACAGGCTGATTAACAGACCCTTAGTTGTGCTGTAATGGCCCGTCGTTTCCTCCCAGTGCCCCTCTGAAATGCATCCTGACTGCAGCATGTTAATCACAGCCCACTCCCATTGTACTCTCTCCCTCTCTCTCCCTCTCTCTCTTGCTCTCTCCCTGTCCTGCTCTCTCTTTCTCCCTCTCTCTCTCTTTTAGCAGACTCGACACTTCACTATATCACAAGCTCATTCCCATCTAATTGATTTCCTTCGACAAAAAGGTTGAAGTTGTGTCTGCGATCTGTGTATTACACAAAAAGAAAAAAAATACTTGAGGCTTTGTTTAAATGGTCCAGTCCTCTTGACGTCATGGGTAACCTAGTATTATATTATAGCCAGAAAAAAAGAATAAAAAAAATTACAGTAATTAATAGATCATCTCAAATAAGTGAGAAGCAAAGAGAATTAAACAGAGAGAAAGAGGATTCAGTGACACACCTTAAAGAATCAATTTAATAAAATAGGTAATTACTGATAGCTGTATCCCCAATAGTGTTAACCACTGCTTTAAATTCACAAAGAATTTTGAAGCAGTCTGTCAGATCAGGGACTAAGTGGACAATAACACTATATGGGTAAGAATAGTATTGGAAAATACCACAAGCAGTGGGAAGTCTCTTATTTCATGAAAGTATTTTATGTGAAAATATCAAAGGACTATTACATGCCAGTTGCCTGATGGAGTGTTGGTTCACAATAGCAAACAGCTGTATCATCTGCATAAAATTGAAAGCGGTTATTTGGTGCATTTTGACCTCAGCTATTGAGATGAATATCGAATAAAAGTGGGATTAAGACTGAGCGCTTTGGTTCACCAGTTAGCCAAAATGAAGCGAGCCTATCAAATTGCATACAGTGGAACCTAATAATTTACACAATTTACAAGCTGGCCAACTACTGGCCCACCAGTCTTTTCTCCATTATATTATGTTCAATGGTATCAGTTATCAGCCTATGACAAGTCTCTGAAGAGGTCTGAACAGTGCTGCTTGTTGCTTTGCTGGGCCTCACAATAAATTAACTGCCAGTTTAAACATGCTTTGTTGCTTTCTGAAACTTGACTGTAATAAGATGAAATGACATTTATAAATAAAACATATTTCAACTGATTATGTACTTAGCTTATTTCGATCATATCTGAACTAAAATGGGCCTTTTTTCAAAAATAACTCCAGATATGAGGAATTTTGTTTGAGACTTTGTTTGAGAATTTTAATCTGGACTGGCAGATTTGTATCCATTCAGTTTTATGGCTTTGTGTCGCTCAGCAACAGTGTGAAGTGAAAAGCCCGATCAGTAGCGAAATGATTATAATCAAAAGAAATGTTATTCATAAGAGTGACTAATTTAAGCCTGGAGCCAGAGGAAATGAAGTGCTCATTAAAAGACTTCACGGTCGTTTTATCAAATAGAGTAAGAATGCTTGAAAATACATAGAGGTAGTTCATTCTGCTTACAGTTGGGCGATGGGGGCATTATTGTCAACAAAAAGTTAATGAGGACTGGTAATTGAGGGGCTTCTCTATACAATAAACATATTTCCAGTAGAGGCTGCCAAGCAACACTGTTAAATATCAAGATAAATCACAAAATGCTGACTCATGTCCAGTTTTGTTTTGTTTAACAATCAATATCTGTTAGGAATTACATGTTTTTCTGTTTGAGTTTATAAGCTGGACCTCGAGCTGCATCCCTTTTGACACAATAGGACTCTTGTGTGCGTATTTCATGACCAACCGCAGCATTATGATGATACATGGAGGGACTTTCCTGTTTTATTACTTGGATTCCATCTCTCACTTGTTGGCGGCAGACACTGTGATAACTGTAGATGTAGATGCTGGCTATAGCCTGAAATGGCTATAGACTGACAGTGATTTAAACATGGTTTGTATGGCATTTTCGATCCAACATCGGTCCTTTCACGAGATTATAGGCTGCAGAGTTCCCTCATAAATCAAAAAAGCCTAAGAGCATGCTTTCATTGACTATGTTCCTTTCAATAGAACCATTAAGACGATTTTCCCACAGCCCTGTATCGCTTCAGTCAGACGTCGACTCACTATTAATCCCATACGGTAGTTTCGGCTCTTCTTGCAGAGTGACATATCACCGCCATGCAAAAACCTCAACATTTTTTATGCTCTCCTCGCTCTCTTTGCCCTTAAAGGCTTCAGTGATGTGGCTGTAGCTCGTACTCCTGCCAACAGCTGTTAGATTTCATTTAGTAAGGCTCCATTAGGACGTAACATATGCAAAACACAAAGGGATGACATCACCGTACATAATTGTCCCTCCTGTACGTGGCAGATGTTCAGTGATATCTAAGCTAATTGGAATACATAAATACACAGATGTTTCTTGAAAGGGGAACTATTGTACTTGTTCCTATAGTTGACATGTTTATGTACAGTAGGCCTGCGGTTCAAAAGAGAGACGTACACCTGCTCTATTTCAACTTTAACATGTCGGGCATCTCCTCTCTCCACCATGAATGGTGTCATTTGGCAGCTGCGATTAGTGTCCGCCGGTTCTTTGGTGCGGTACAAAGGGCACACGGTTGGACTGGCAGTGATGTGCCACAGCTACGAAGCCGAAGCCTGGCTTCTATTGTCAAGAAGTTTTCTTCCTTCCACTGGCTAATCCTGACAACGCAGCCGGCTTTAGAATTTCCACAGCTCCCATTCTCCCCAGTCTCTCTCGAGGAGGGGCTCGGATAGCCCTCCCATTCACCGGCCAACAAGTGGAACTGGTGGCCGCTGCGCCGCCATTTTCATGCAAATGCGCGCAAATAGAAAACATTGTTCGTCAGCGTGGTTTTCAGTCTGTGTTACGCCGCTTTGCTCCGTCCTTTCTCTTGTTCCCCTGAGAGAGATGTTCCCTTTCAAGTGTTACCTCTCTGTCTCATTCAAGACTTCCTCTTCCTTTTGACAAATAGCCTAGAGGAATGACCGGAGCTGGCTCATTGAGCAAGATGTTCGGAGACAGGGAAGAGAAAGAGAGAGAGAAAGAGAATATGAAAAAGAGGGAAGAAAAAGAGAATGAGATGTTCTGCAGGCACATCCCTCAGACGTCTCCACTCATATCTTTTTTTTTTAAATCTCAGAGGATGAGTTATTCTAAGGTGGGAAGGAGCGCTCTCTCTTTCCCAATACTCCCCCATGTATGAGAATACGCAGCTGCTTTCTCCCTGCAAGTACCACTTCAGAACTTCCTCTTTTGTCTCCCTGCTGTATATGTTGATGTCATGTATGATTGCTTCATCAGAAAACAAAACATAGCTGTTACTCGTTACCAAATCTATGACAACTTTATTGACTGCCATTGTAAAGTATAGACCGCACTGGGAATGGGTGGCTTGTGTGTTTATTGCTGTGTGCTGCCAGCCGTCATAGATTATTAGCAAAAGCTTCATGTACGTAGCCAAAAGGAGCCTATTTTTGAATCGCACTCAACAACAACATATTAAATGTCGACCGAGGATTATCTGTCATATTTAGCTTTGTAGCGACAAAACAGAATCACTTTCTGTGTTTCCGCATGCGCTTGCAGGCTTATATTTAAACCCGGCCCCGTTTTATTAAAAGCATACATCTAACAACTCATCTTTCCCTCTCGCACAGATCACGTCCTCCTTTTGAAAACTGTACAGCTGCTATCTGAAGTTGAAAAGGTTGTGTCCACAAAACTCCTGTAGATTATGACACACGATAGTGCTTAGGCAGAGAAAATAACTAGTGTGCTCAAGAGAAGCCCGGGACCACCGGCTGAGGGTGGAGAGCCCGGTGCCAAGGTCAACGCCAAGGTGTCAATAAAGAGACCCCCGCTAACTGTGGTGCTTTGATTAGGCCTCCTACAAGACTACGTCGCGTTTAATCAGAGAGGATGGCTAGCGTACGCACGGTGGCGGCCATTTTGTCTGTATCTTGGAGCGAGATCCAAGGAGATTTTCCCCCCTTTCCCCCCACCCCGATTCCAG
Source organism: Holocentrus rufus (assembly GCA_900302615.1). Lineage (NCBI taxonomy): Eukaryota > Metazoa > Chordata > Actinopteri > Holocentriformes > Holocentridae > Holocentrus > Holocentrus rufus. Next base: position 37,563 of record OMLF01020101.1, read on the forward strand.
TTTAGCACTTGGCCAAATGTGTGATTGATATGTGCAGGTGGTAAAGGATATCCCCATGAGTAAGAGTTCCCAGCAAACTTGAAAGGGAATCTTTTCCTTCCTTGCCATCTTATAAAAACAGTAGTCTGCAGCAGAAAGTCAGAGCGGGCTATAGGAAAAGAAAAAGAAGTATAATTTAACGTCTAATGTCTCTAACGTCATGGCTGGACAATAGGCCTTTGTAAGCCCATTGTAGGCCTTCTTTTTAACGCTCATAACACCATAAGCCCAGCTGCCTCGGGTTTACTTTTAAATACAAGGGAATTAAGCCTTTTGTCAATATAGTTTCCACCCACCCCTTTCCTGCTACAGTATACCCTGAAAAGTAAATGGAAGGAGGCCAAGAGTGCCGAGAGGGAAGATGGAAAATAATTGAGAGATAAAGCAGAGAGCCCGCTCTCCTGCGGAGTGATGAGGTGCTCCGGTTTATTTGTGCATCAGTGGAGGTCAGGGTGAGCGCTGTGAGGGCCTACCTGTCTGGGCTCTGGAAAAGACAGGAGTCCCTAATAGATTCAGACTCTGTAGAGCTGGGACAAACATGACATGATAGTGAAGTTTGAATGTTCTTATAATTAAAAGAGCCGAGGTTTAGACAGGGAGCACAAGGAAACAGATTTTGTTCGTGTCCATTAGGTCTAAGTAAATGGTCTTAAATAAACCTCCACACATCTGCATCTCTCTTAGGCCCCCCCCCCCTCCATTGCATTCTTGATTTCCTCCCTGCCTAGCTTCGCACAAGGTCACCGCTGTCTTTCATACGCGACCTAGATTTCTACCAGATATCTTTTTTCTCTTTTGTTTTCATATCATATGCCATCATCTAGGCTTATTCTGCCAGGACACGCACTCTTGGCGATAAGAGGAAAAAACAACATGGAAAATATGAGATTTAGGGAGCTCAGGAATCCAGCCACCTGAAGCAGCACAGATGTAGATAAAGCAGAATTAGGCGGCGAAGAGGGGAAAATGGCTCTGCTCTGAGTGGTTTAAGAAAAAAAAAATCCTTGCGTAATTGAGTGAGTGGAGAGATTTGACATTGCTCGGTACCTTGGTTCTTTAATTTCTTTTCTCCAGCGTTTGTGTCTTTAGATAGCAGCGTGATTGTTAGTGAGAATGGGAATGTTTTATGGACATTTTCCCTCTGTCATCAACAAGGCAGAGCGCCTGTAGTGTTTTGCAGAGGGAGGGAGAGAGAGAGAGAGAGAGAGAGAGACTGAAAGAACAAGGCTGGTTTTAACACTGTGGCCTCTCTGCTCTCCAGCCATGCTATATCAGGCCAGCAGCTGCTGTCTCTCAGCAAAGGCATGCTGGCTGCCTGGGCTTGGCTTCCACACACACCGGATCTTACACAAGGCCCTTTATTTTTGGGCTTACGGCTGCTACACAAAAAAACCAACCCCAGGTCTATCTCGGATTTTATTAGTAGAAGAAACAAAAACATTTATCCACGACTGACGTGAAACCTTGAGTGTCTAGGTAGGGCGACTATCGCTGCCCTACATAGCTCTTGTCTTACCCTGTAGATTTAAACAAGGTATCTCAGGTAAAGGGTGCACGTTGTCCTCCCGACTCAAATTCCTTGACTCGGAGCCAAAGAAATGTAAGCCTTCTCCCAGCTGTCCCTTGGCACATCCAGACATGGCCTTTATCTGATTTTTGGGGGAGTTTGAGTTGATGCAATGTGAACAGTGCTGCTGCGGCTCAAAGCCTGTTCGCATACTGCAACACGGGGCAAATACCAACGGGACAGCCACCCAGGAAAACCTCCCCTCCGTCAGCAAGGCCCAGATCCAGCAGCCAGGGCTCCTCTGTAAACATTTAGCTGTCCTCTCTCAATTTCTTGCCATTCCATAACTGCATTTCTTCCTTTTACATTTTGAAAACAGCTGGATTGGATGATTGCAATAATATTTTCAAACATTATCACCCCGTGTTAGGCTTGCTATGGAAATAAGAACCACATGTTTGGCTACATTCTGTACATCAAGGTAAAGGGAAAATGAAAGGTTCTCTGTCTCTGGTGGATCTCCGAGCAGTCCCTTACCTCCAAGCAGCTGACCTGCTCCTGCAAACAAACCACAACCACGCTACATGAAAAGAGACTTACTTTGCAGCCCTAGAAAGCATTTCGCCCTCAGTGAGGAACTTCCAAAACTCACATAATTCAAAAACAGTGAATAGGAAATGTTCATCGCACCAACCAGCCCGAACTCCACACATTTCAGGTAGGGTTTTGTTCCCATAATTCAGCCGGAGAAGTGGTTCCAGACTGTTAAAGACTCTGCTGCCTGTCACAGCAGAGTCAGAGCTCTGTGATTATTTTGGTGCAAAGGTCCAAATAAACCCTGCTTGGGTCATGACCCTGCTGATCTGAACCAAATGTGCCATGCTTCCCAACCTTTGTTGAAAGCCTTACCTTGCTGAGTGGCTGGATGTGCAGCACAAAAAAAAAACTTGTTTTTTTTTTTTCAACAATCGCTGTCCTCCTAAGCTCTTCTTGAGCAAGTGTTGCTATAGAACATTCCTCTGGTAAGAACATGGCTGCTCACAGGCCTGGCTTTATCCCCTCTTCTGTTTATTTACTCAACATCATTTGTCAGGTAGTCACCAGGCAGGTTTTTAGACAAATATACAAATCCTTACTCAAGCCAAGCTTTTGAAGGCTCCCTCAAAATGTGTCTAGACGAATGCATTTCACATCGATCATATCCGTCACCGAGTGTTACGTCGGCGGATTCGGTTTTTCATCTTCCCCACAATTGCATTAAAACTGCGGACAACAGCATGTACGTTACTGATCCGCTCAAGTGGGCAAACACTTTTCACTATAAAGAGATTTCTTTGAAGTGCGAGTGATTCATCAAGTGGCGAAAGTCAACACTTTCAAACATGTTCAAAGCCTGAAGGACTCCGTCAGGCGTGTTTCAGCTATCTCGCTCCCTTTTCTACCGCTGGACAATTTACACGGCCCTCGAAATCCAGTCAATATTTATGTAAGCGTGTACATTAGGGGCAGGCCAACGGAGCTCTGATCAAACGGTTCTTTCATCTATGACCTTACCCTGACTCGACTCACAGAAGCCTCTAACCAGGCTGGGGGTAATCAGATGTCAAGCTGGGTGTTCGCCAGGGAATTGAGCGCAGCCTCATGCACGGAGGCCAACATCCCTCACGGCCTACCTATCCGACGCGCCCTCCACATTTCTCTGCACTGTGACACATTGCAATGGCAGCAGATACGTTCCTCGCCGTTTGCAGCACCTAGCGGGAGTGAAAGAATGGGGGCAGGATTGACGGGTTCTGTTGAGAACAGCTAATTCTGGTCAAATACCTTACAAAGGGCTGCAGTCATGAAATTCTGGAAATTCAATAATTCGGCTTTAGTAACTTCAGCTTCACCCAGGAAGGCTATAAGTAGTACGTTCTAGCAGATGATTGGGGCTGAATTTAGAAGATAGGTCTTTGCCTGTAATTGTGTCAATAGATTTATGTAACCACACTGTTTCTAAGTATACCCATATTAAGACATGACTCTGCAGGATAAAAAAAACAATAATTAGCACATTGACGTGTATAGAAGCGCATGCCATTATTATGAGGTCAAGAGCTATTAAATAATCATCATTGTTGTCATTGTGGTGAAGCCTCCCAATAACATCACACAGTAAGTGGTAGTTTAAAGTCATAATCCGGGATGCCAAGTTTGGCAACTATAAAGGAGGATAACATTGTTATTAGAAGCGCTGGAAATGTTTTCTCCAGTGTTTTTACAGTCATTTGTCTGACAGTATAAGAAATCACCGTCACTCACAAATGGCCGCTGCGGTTGTGTGTCTTTTAGTTCTGTTTAAGCCTTGCTTGGCTGTGTTTTGCAGCTCATGAATTAAATTACATGATGCAGAAACTCTAGGGGGCCAGACTAGAGACTCCACTCACTCAGCGGTGAGCGGCGGTGAAATAACTCCTGGTTTTCCTTTTCAAGAGGATTTTGTGCCATCGTGTTGAAATGACAAGTAGCCACTTTTGACTTTGAAAGCGATGCACTTACTCTGCGCTTGTTCTCTCTCTCTCTCTCTCTCCCTCTCTCTCTCTCTCTCTGTCTTCCACTGTTTTCTCAGATGGTTCTCTCCTCATCTCGAGCACCCATTTTCTCTCTCTTCCTCAACCTCTGATTAATCAAGTATGACTCTCGCAGGAAAAAATGCTAGTCTGTGGTTTTGATGCTTCATTCCTTGTTGATGTGTCCAAATATGGAATGTTCTGAGCGAAATATTAAGTCTGGTCTGGAAAAAAAAAAAGGACAGTAGCCCCGTTTCAGTGTCCATCTGTACATAAATTGTATAATTTTAATCTAATCATCTTGTCAAACAATTCCTAAAGCTGCTTGAAAATCAGTAAATGTAGGCCATCACCTCTAAACTAAATCTGGCTCAGTGAAGCTAAGTCAGGACCTTTGAATTTGGTCAAACTGCGGCTTGACAAGCACAAAAATATACTCTGTTAATGAAGTGCAGTGTAGCGTGATTCTCATAGCGTGCGGCTGCAGACTGCCACCTCAGGACTTTCAGCCCACCGTTTTACATTTTGTTGGCAGTGTAATGATTGCTTGAGGATTAGCCAACTTTTCCTGCGTAAGGTTCAAGGCCCGAGGAGAAGGTCCGTGTGGAGGGGAGCGCCACTCGGCTGCGGGTCGTTTCCGTCGTTTGAACAGGGATTATGGTAATATTCAACTTGCACCACCTGGCTGTACTGTCACTCGGATTTCCTTGTCCTCGCCGTCCCCGAGGAAGCCGTGATGTCGGCTCTCACAGCCGAGCGAGCTGTTTCTCCAGCACCCGACAAAGAGACCCAAAGTCAGCGCCCGTCCCTCCTCCCTCCTCCGGTCCTGCTCCCCTCATCACAAGAACAAGAATTATCCGTCTGTAATCAGAGGAGAAACGCTCGCCCGCAAACACATGATTCACTTAGCCAGTTAGCCCGTCCATTCAACGCGGCCTCCTCAAAAATACCTCGCTTTTGTGACATTCATTCCTGAGCCTTATCTGTAAACAGTAAACAAGCAGGTCTTGAAGGAGCAGCCCAAGGCCTTGGCAAGGGAAGGAGGCGGTGGAGATGTTGCCGGAGATTTCTGTGATTCACCAGCAGAAAACTCATAAATTATACATCGTTCAAAAGTCAAGTGAACGATAAGATAAGACAAGACAAGGCGCACACACAAACCTGTCTATCCCTTTCTCTCTCATGCACGCCACACGCTCACACACACATCATGAGCACACCATTTAGCCAAAAGGCACAGACTGTGTATTTACCGATTAAGAGTGCCATTTGGCTTTGGTGCCGGGTAAATAATTCTAGTGTGGAATTTTGAATATGCAACGTCTGGCTGCTCGACACGTCAGCTTAATTAGTCATTTGTCCGGATGTTACCCCAAGGCAGAGCGGTGTGGAAATAATGTGGCAAGGCTCGGGGAATACATCATTTACATATCTGGTTTTTATGCGACTAAAAAAAGCGGCGTGTGCGTGGCCCGCGTTAGCAAGATTTGTGAGTTGTGAACAGGCTTGACGTGCCTGGTGTCGGGATTAAAGCGTAGTACTAGAGAGGCGCTAGGAGGGTGAGAAATGTGTCCTGTTTCAAATGGCACCTCTCTCTCAGATAACGTCGATGACCTACTTAGCGCTATTGGAGTTTCTACCATTTGAGGACCCATTGTGAGCGTAGAAAAACTACTTTTGGGAGATATTTTTCATGCCTGGAATGATAAAATAGATTTTTTATTTTTTTTTGCAGAATTTGAGAGTAGCAGTCATTTACTCTCTTTTTTTTTACAATCAGGCTGTTGAGGGAAAAAAGAATTGGATTTAGGCAGAAGAAAAGAGTGACAGCGAGATCTGACAAATTGCTTGAATTGCAATGCGCTGGCTGATGTTGAGGATGTTTATTGTCTGACTGTTGGGGAGAACAGAAAGCGGTTCTGAGATGCAGCATTTTCTCTGTGGCGGATTCAGCTCCGTGGACAGGTGCTACACTGATTAGCAAGTGTGAGATCACCAGCTTGTCAAGCCTGTACAAAGATTGTGTTGACGCACTGAAAGAAGCTTTGTATACTATAAGACAAGAAGAGACAAAGAACAGGGGGGAAAAAAAAGAGAATGTACTATGGATGGCGTATGGTTTGGCCACTGTAGAAAAGGCTTTAGAAAACATTTCCGTGCAATCTCCCATCTGGGACGCACAAAAACGCTACGAAACCATATTGGTCAAAGAAACTATTCAGGAGACAAAGACGGATGTGGAATTAAAACAGGATCTCCCCATTTCTGCTGGTTAATTCAAAAGCTGTACTGCCTGGAGGCTGTCTGCCGGCTGTCTGTCTGCTGTATTGCTCTGGAGGGCAGATCCCACCGGTTCTGCTTATCTAAGCACATCCAGTCTGGTCCAGTTTTGACCCACTGCTCACTTTCAGCCCCAGCGTTTCCTCCTTTGAGCTGGATGTGTGGTCTATTGTGAGTGCGGTAAAAGTCTGGAGGCACAGGGACCACCAAGGTGAAGCAACAGCATCAGCAGGGGAGGCCGGGCAGACCTGCTCCGAAAACCAAATGTCGCACCATCGTACTCCATCCGTTTAGGGAACAGAAGGGCCAAGACAGTCGAGTAGTTGATTATTCAGTCAGCTGATCTATTCAATTAAATTTACCTTTTTTCTGCTGCGATTCATGTAATAATATAATGTACTTTTTTCTTTTTTTGTGAAAGACTTTGTAACCTTTTAAAGGTTGTAGAGATCTGGCTTAAACATACCATACTAAAGTTTAATCATTCATCTCTAATGTGTTATCACAGAAATTGTAAAGCAGAACAAGACTGCAGGTCTGTGTTCAACACAAGCACAAAAATACAAACAGACCACAAAGATCTTTAACTTTTGTCTTTCACCGTTTCATTTAAAAGGAAACTGAGTCAGTCATTGTTAAGGTGCCAAGAAAGTTTGTCTTGAGCCTATTCATAGTGCAGCCTATTTTAAATACAGGCCTTTCTTGAGACTGACATGTCAACTAATTGTTTGGACAACACTCTTGCTAGTCTGCCTTGATAAAGTGTGCAATTGTGCTCCCATAAACAGTTTTCCCGTGATGTGAAACTCTGCCAGGAAGGATTTTTTTCATGTAAAAATACACCCGTCTTATTAGCCTAAATCACAAAGTGGTGCTGCCACTGAGCAGCGCGCCCCAGCCCCTCTAACTGAGACACTGTGGATTTTCCTCATTTGCCTGCTGTCAGGTAAATCTTGTCACTGTTGGGTTTTTTTTTTTTCTTACAGCACATAAAAAGTGATAAAGCCAAACTTGGAATAGTTCATCTCAAAATGAAATTCATTCATTATCTCCTCATCCCTGTGTGAGTCGGAACTCCACTGAAGCTTTGCAGGAGCGGCAAACGCGCGGCGAGCTAGCCCTCGTCGTTCCGTGTCAGCCGTCTCGCAAACTATTGAAGTGAACGGGTCTTTGTAAAGCTTAAAAATGCATTCAGTGTCCATCAAATTTCTCTTAGCAGCTTGTGCAGCATAATCCTCATTATACCTCATTATCTCCCACATTTGCCTCACTGGCAGTGCCCTACACACACCCTGCAGGGCTCCAGTGGAAGACTCTCTGCATGCTATTCTCTGGTGTGTGCGTGACCAGAATAGTGTCAATTAGTAAAATGTACCATATAACGGGGCAAATATTAGATTTTTATTCATCATTCACAGTGCAGTCAATTGGCTACGAAACACTTGGATTATGTTGCACAAGGTATTTTATGGACATTTTAATCAGTTTTGGGAGTAAAAAGATGGCCCCGCTATCTTCAACTATTTGGGGAAAAGGCTAAGATGAAACTTTAACTTGCTGACATGGGGTTAAGTAGATAATGATTGAATTTTCACTTTGGGTTAAACTCTTCCTTCAAGTGCAAAATGCAAAATTTAAGTCTGAGGAATCTGCAAGTGCTGATGTCACAGGATTTCTGGCTAATTAATTCCCAATTCAGTCTTGCTGCCAAAGTTGCCTATAGTGCATCTTTAATTTTAGTCAAGCAATAAGTCGATCAGTCATTTATCTTCTCCATTCTCCCAGGATTAAATAGTATGCATACTCCCTTGCCCTGCAGCGTTTCATAACTATGTCCATGATCATACACATACTTGCACATTTAATGATACCTGGCTCTCACAAGTCAGCCATGCATTTTGGCAGCGTCAGTGTTGTGCTCTGTGACGGGTCCACAGCCCTTTTCATTTTCTTCCAACTCGCTTGCTGACTCATCCGCCCTCCGCAACGCTGGATAGGGGCAGCTGGGAGGCTCACATGACACAAACTCATTACTAATGTGTTAGAAGACACTGCCAATAAAGATCTTAGTTACCGCTGCAACCATATCGCCAGTGTGTCAGTTTGATTTCTTTGGCATTTTTAATAATGAGCCTGAGAGAAATGGATATTGGGGGGGAAAAAGATACGCCTGTTAGCCTATTCAAACACCACTTTTCCAAATAAATTGTAACGTGTTAGTATTTCATCGTTTTGATGTCAGCCTGCTTGTTATGCTCACCTGATATCAGCATCTGGAATTGCAATTTTCGGAAAACCAACACCTTGGCATAAAATGAAAGACCTTTCATTTTTACAAGATTCTTTAAAGAGATTTGCTGTCAGAAATGCGTCCCATTTCTCAGTGCAGTTTCATTTACCACTCTGCCTCTCCCTCACCGCTGGGCAATAAATTGGTTTCCTTTTGATACCGTTTTCTCATAATCACAGCTGCTTTGCCTGCATAAACAGCTGCACAAAAGAAGCTCACTTTTGGAGTGATTGCAGAGAAATTGTTTGCCGGTGTAATAGATCTAATACACACATTACTGCTAACTTAACTGTGGTGCCAGGCGAGCAGTTGAATTGGCCGAGCACAACTTGATTGATGCAACATTTATTTATTGCCCAGTGAAGGTCCCCTTCACCGAAAGCTTGGCCAAATATTTGTGTAGTGCTGAAGTGTGCACTGTGCAGATGTCCTCTGTACATTTTGAAGTAGTTTCAACTCCCATTTTGTCTTAAAATTGTTCTTCATAAAACAAGCGAACAACAGTCTAAGTTCACTTTGATGCAATGTAAAGTTCCTCTAAGAATTTTGATTTTATTGATATTAGAGTAGTAATCTGCCTTATTTTGCATTGTCTCATAATATTTTAATAGAAAAGTCTTAACACATGTGCATTGGAAGCACAAGAGTTTTTCCAACGCCATTGGCAGAACATTTCAGTTAATCTAAGAACCAAAAAAAGATTTAAATCACTCATTTTATTTATTGGGCATTTTTGTGGTGTACAATGCAAAAAAAAGGGGGGCGGTTGTTACTTGCTGCTGAATCTGCATCACCCACCATGCTCTCCCACATCAAGTCGTCAGGCCCCGGCTCATTTTGACCGCCGTGATGACACGGGCCCATATGACACCATACCAGGCTCTGATATGCTTCTTGTCCACAGAACAAGAGAGTGTCATTCCACACATTCCTCACCGGAGCCTCTGTTCTCTCAGGATGACCTTCAACTTATCTCTCCATCAGAGCATGTCTGGGAGGGAAAGGAGGAGCGCAGGGACAAGGGGGAGGCAGCAAGAGGGGAGGGGGGGCTATTCCAACCACATTGACACACACACACACACACACACATACAGGCACATAGCACTGGTCTACCTTGTTTGCGAACTGAGAAAACCCACAGGACCGGCTCACAGTATTGCTGTGCCTGAGTGTGTTTGTGTACAAATCTGTATCTATGTGGAATTGAATCTTCTTGGTGTGTGTGTGTGTTCTTGTAGTTCTTTCTTTCTGAGAACCAGCTTGAGTTTTACACCCGTTTTTGCGAAGTAAGGTCATTTTGGCCAGCACTTACCCTCCCAAGAATCAAAGTAGGACTAGAAGTTGGTTTTATAAGATGCAGAAGTTCAGTGTCAGCTCACATGAGCACGTTTTGACAATATGATGTCACATCAGAGGCAGATTCAGAGTAGAAATTTATATTAAAGCAGCTTTGGATCCAATTTTGAACTGATCTCCCAAAAAAAATTAGTCAAATTTTAACAACATGGGTAGCAGCCATTAGACTTCAGTTACTTTCTTTGCTATGCTTGGAAAGACTGGAGACCTCTGTGGGAGATTTGGCTTAAATATGGGTGGGAACAGTGAGATGTTAATATATGCAGTACTTAAAACTGGAAAATAAATGCTTTTTTAAAGAAAACATTCACTTTGAGGCTGAAGTTAGCCAGGTAGCTAGCATTTGGGTTGTTCAAATTTTTTGGTTCTACTCCGGACGCATTAACTGCATGAGCTAGTGGAAGTTTATTTCTCTTCTTAATGTGCTTTGGTTGTTCCAGAGAAGTAGAACAGGAAGTGGACTGAGTGCATGACGACGGTTGCCGAGGTTGTCTCCATGGAAACGCCGCCTGTCCAGTCACTCCTCGTGTGAGACAGACGGCTGAAACCTGCGCTGCCACAGCCAAGGTTCTCATGGTTCCAGCAGCCTTACACACTCAAGCACACTTCTGAGTGGATAGGAAACAGTCCTGGCCTCCCTGCTCCAACCCTTCAACTGCAAGCTTCCACTTTCGCACTCAAAATGTCAACTTGAGTTTATTAAGTCATTTTAGGCCCATAGCATCCAAGCAGAGCACTAAATCTGTCACTCGTCCACAACGCAAGCCAAGAAAGCATTGAGCTCTCCTCCTAGCATATTACTTCTTGTCACGGTAATGCAGTCATGTTGAGGCAGTGAATTAAGGTAGGGAGGCTGCTGGCTTTGCCTCTCTGAGTTCTGACTCTCCCTCCCTGATCTGGTTGTTGTTTCTCTGCTGGCCATTGTCTGCCATCACATGCGCCCTGCTTTTACTCACCATGCTCACAATTTACTGCCATCGGATTATCTCTGCCCAAACAGAACAAAGGAGTCAGAAAGTTTTGTCTGGCTGAAAATATGTGACAGAAGATCATTTTCTGACCAGCACTTTAAATCACAGGCACCATAGCCAGGCTATATTTTGATGTGGGCTTTGTTTTGCTTTTTCATCAAGCTTTGAATTCAAATTAGAAACACTGGCATTGGGAAAAAAGAATGCTTTTCTAACAAAACATTTGTGGAAACGGTGTCGCAACCTGCTACACTGAAGATTTAATGTGCATGCAACCGATCTCTGAGGAGAAGTTGGCAATTCATCCTAATTATGGAGATTAGCCAATGTACTATTTGTCCAGTTTCATAGGGATTCATATGACCTAAATAAACTTGAAATGTTTACATTTATTGAATGTTTAGATGTATTGAAGTACTAATACTGATAAAAAATATCCAAAGAATGTTGTCAGTAAGATATAAAAACAGGTGCAGTCGTGAAGCGATGTTATCAAGTGTTGACATAGCAGATATTAACTTAGTCCTCTGGTGGTTTCAAGATGCTATTCTGATTTATGCATTATATTATTCCCGCTCACACTATATTACTGATATATGGTCACCCAAAGGAAGATATTTTTGCTATGACTTATTATTGAATAGCAATAGTTCAGCTTGGAGCGTTGAATAAACTAACATTTTAAAGAATTGCTGAACTCACACATTATTACCAATCTTCTTGGACATACAGTTTATAGTAAAATGCAGTGCAGTGCATCGGTAGAAATCAGGCATAGATTCGTAGTTAATAGACTGAGAAAAAAGAGAGTAGAGCAGCGCCCACATTCACAGTTGAAAAATGTAAATAATTGAAGCCAGGTTGAGCTGATAATGCTACTACAGCGTGCGTGTAAATGTTGTAAGTGTGATCTATGCATTTGCACAAATTTTGTATGTGCAACTGTGTCTGGTTGTGCAGATCTGAGTGTGCGATTGTGCACGTGTTTGTCTGTGCATGTGCATGCGTGTGTCTGAGCAAAAGCCATGCAGACTTTTCACATAATTCTCCTTACGGCCTTGTAAAGCCTGATAGCCAAACGGCACAGGGCTAATTTGAGGATGTGTGCCTATGTGCTCGGCTACAGCTGAGGTCACAGGGTGTCATAACCCACCTAATCAACATCAACTGCTTGCAAATTACCAACACATGCTGCCTAATTAGTACAGGGGGTGGCCCTTGTTGGCAGAGGAGGTGGGAACTGACCTATTATGGTTTTTTAACTCCTCGTAGAGAATGACAGGCCTCCTAACGGCTCAACTTCAAAGGTCATTGTTTGGGGTGGGAGTGTTTGGCTGAGAATGAAACGACCATGATGTAAATGTATTTTTTTTCTATATCTCATGAGCCCTGGCTTGTAAAATACATCATGTTCATTCCAGCTCATTTCAGCGCAAGTGTGATATCACTGAACCACTTCAACCCTGTTTTTCTTCTCCTGTTGTTAATATTTTATGCACCTTTATTGAAAAGGCAGACTGAAATATAACCGATTGACTTTTTTTTTTTTCCTCTTAACAAATTTATTGGATTTGAACCACCGAGCCTCTGCAAGAATCGCCGCAGTGCAGATAATCACTCCTTTCAGTAGAAAAGCAGAGCGAAGGAGAGAGGCCTACTGCCATTTAACATTATGCAGCAGATGAGTCCCAGAGCACATTACACACACTCCAAAACCATGAACAGCTAGTAGTTGGGAGCTCTCTGGGTAGTGCTCTGCCTACTGAATGCTGCCCAGATGGCTACTTCACTTCCACCAGTAATTCTGACTTGGAGGTGACTCAGCACTCCAGCTCCAAACAAAGCTCAGTATGGATTTTAGCACACTTTACACTGCTGTTAGCTACCATGTATGGTAGAGAGGAGATGTTGTACATAGTGTAGCTCTCAGTGGTGGACCTCCTGAAAACCGCACAGTCCCCAGCCTGCTGCTCCACTGCTCTCCTAATTACCTCCTCGTAGTTCCAGTCATGATTTAGGTCTGGACCAAAAATCCCCCTATTCCCCAGCAGAGACCATAAATCTGCTTAAAGCCGCCCCAGTCAAAGTATGGGCCACTAGCCGAGGCTCGTGTACTATAGCGGTGTTCACGTCCACACAGACCAGCCATTCTAATTTCATTAGCAGACTAGGTATGCGGCCTCTTGTTGCCCACCTCCGCCAATCTGGCTGGAAACACAACAGCGCATGAAATACTACATCTTCTCAAGAGTGTGCTGATTTAGAGTGGCTCTGATTTAGGTGCTCTCGCCGTCATGTTAGACTTGGCAGTCTGGGTCTGGACTGGGCCGAGCCGGGCTGCAGAGTTAAAGCTTGCCTCAGCATCCAGCTGGAGCTGAGCTCATCTCCCTGGTCTGACTCAGGCCTGAGTGGAGAAGCAGATGATGTGTTTGCATGCTCGCGTGTGTGTGTGTTGGGCTGTGGGACTGGACTAGGGGAGATATATTTACAGACATCAATATCTCCTTGCCCTGGGTGGTCACATTGTTGCAGTGGGACATCATCAGTCAGATGAGGGACGGCAGACTTTAAGAGCCAGTACTTCTAAACTGGCTCTGGTATGGTAGTGACCTAAATCTTTTTGTGTGGTGTTTTTTTAAACTAGCTTGATATTGTTATTCTGCAATGATCTAGCCAATATTTAATTCGCTGATATCACTGGGTGATATTCTCAGCATGGCAACAATAGTGTTTAATAGTTTAAAAATATACAGCAGTCTAAAACACAAGAATTACCTCCAGGTTTCAATATCAGCTTCTTAAAATAAATCAGCAAAGGCTTCTTTGTAGGCTCATTAACTGTTAAACAAACATAATGTAGCATAGAAGAAGGAAAGCACACTTCTTTGTCCCATTAAATTCCATTACATCTACAGCTTCTCTCTATCTGCACCATGTCTTGTGACTTTACCAATGGAAAAAAACAGAATTACGCTGTAAAACAACAAAACAGCACCAGAAACACAATGTAATGTCACCAATCCTTGATTTTAAATACTGTTAATGTGTTTTAGGGTGCAATTTTCCTTTAAGTGCCACATTCTTTTTGAGCAGCACTGGGGCTGTTTGCTTCGGATGGCGTTAAGGGAATACAATAAAGTTAATTTATTATGAACTGTAAGTTACATAATGTCTCAGAATAGGCTTGTATGTATAACGCGGCAGAACGGACACTTTATCACGTTAGCGTGCAGTCTGGACGGTGTTCTGTTTCTGGCCCAGCCACCGGCGCGACGACACACTATTCTGTGCCCTTCCACTAACAGGTGCCGCCACTATTCTGAGTAATCTGCCGTTCCATCAAGACAGTGTCGTGCGTGTCGTGGCAGAGCGCACGATCCGTCCGTGGGAGTGTTTTTGTCCTCGCCAGACGTCCGTCATCTCCGGATCCTGGAATCACAAGTCTGCGGCTTGTTTGCATGCTCTCGGGCTGGCATCGACGTCGAGCCCGGAGAGAGGAGAGTAGTATATCAGCCTTTAATTTGGCATGAGAGAAACTGATCTGCTTTATTGCCATGCTTGGACAGCTTGAAGTGTAACAGCAATCAGCAGCGGTGAAAACTAATAGCGCTGATGAGCACGCCGGCGTGTAACTTCATCCTCGGCCTGCACATACCTTCATGTGAATTTACACTGATAACCACCAGCATAAAGTGGTGCTGAGTGTATAAAAATCACAGATACATCCAAGAGGCAGTGCGACGGCTCATAAACAGTCTTTATTAATAGTCGTCCTCAGGTGTTGGTATTTGATTTGCATGGGAAGCAACCAGGAGGAATTCTGGGTGGTTTGCCTGCTAAAACACTGGCATGCTGTTCGCTCCCTCGCCCAGACATATAAACCTTCTCCTCCACCGCCCGGCTATATGTTTATCCTGGATTAGGTCATTTGTATCCTTACACCTTGGAGGCCTGCTTTTAGCAGAGTGCAGCAAGGCAGAAAGTAAGAGCGGGCTGTGTCTAAATGTTTGAAGTGTTTTCTTTTCTGTATTCTTCTTCGGCGCTGAAAGACACCGTGTGTGGTTCGCTCCGTCCCGGTGCAGTTGGGGTTCTGCTCGTGCTGTTTGTTTACAGCACAGTCATGAGTGGCGTGCCGCTCATGTCCAAACATCCTGCGTGTGACATGGGGTTTTAATTATGTAAGCCTGTCCCTTTTGTATGTATACACTTTTCTCTAACTGGGTTTGTGTGCCTGCCTGTGTGTGCATAAGTGTGTACTTGTGTGTATGCGTGTGTGTGCGGTTTAAGCACTCTTAAAGGTCTACATTCATCCAGTGAGGCCCAGTAGTACCCAGCAGCTCGCTTGCCGTACAACAGAGTGCCTGTTGTGTAATTGGCCTAACCTGCGTCAGCTCCTTTGGGAGAAATGTTAGAAATGCCTCGGTCAGGAATCCAGTTTCTCTATGTAGCGTTTAGTTTGCCATAAGCCCGGATTGTGACGGCGCAGAGTCAATCATGGGCAGCGTGAATGATTGTTTGCAGGGTGTGTGCCAAAAAAACCTGCCCATGGATACATACTTATATGGATGTTTATACAGCCTTAGAGAAGCTTCCCTAAAAAACTATCCCACCGTTCATTCTGTGCCAGATCTCCTCAGGAAAAATCACCTGTCCTCGTCCCCGTTGAGGCGATTGATTTGATCAAGGTGACAGCTCGTTTCAAATGTTTGCACAGTTTGAGGTAACGCAGCTTCTCCAAGTGCTCGTGCGTTTTAAAAGCTCTCTCTAAAATATTGTCAATGGTCTTTTCTTTCATTTGGCTGAACGTAGCGCTTTTGCTTTTGCACCAAGGATATTGGCTGCTCTCACCACTTTTCATGTTGTCCAAAAAACTGAAGGTCGTTTGAATGAATCTAATTATTTACCTGCCCAAAATTCCCCCCCAAAAATCAAAGGCGTAGCAGAAATGTAGGTGCCTTAATCAGGTTATGTTTATCCTGATTATGGCCTTACAAAGATTAAATTTAGCAGGCAAAGGTGCTGACATGACAGTAACTAAAATTGCCTTGAAGATCCAGTACATGACTTTCCTCTAACATTTCTTTTCAGGGTTGCTGAAAATGACATACTTTGGCAAATGCAACCTGCCAGCTTCTGTTTTTTTATTTATTTATTTTTCAAAATCTTGCTGGCGCCTTTTCTGATTGCGATTATGTATCAGATTCTTTCTTCTAGATAGGTCCAACATGCAAGGCTACAATCATAACATGAAATGTAGTCAGCCTAAATAAACTAGTGCAAGAAGTTCCACCCTGCCTCAGGAGACGTCATGAAATATTTATTTAAATATTAATTTAAAATGTCCGGCATCATGCTGTTCTGACAGTCTGCTCCAGTTACATCTCAATTTGTAGAGTCCAGAGAAGATGGCTGAAGCCGGAGGCAAGAAAAGGAAAATGTGGATGTGCAGTGGGAGAAACTGATGGACAAAGAGAAGAAGAAGAAAATAAACACTGGAAAATTAACCGAGCCTGTAATACTTTTCCATTTTTTTTAACATGAGAGGAACATTTGAGCACACGAAAAATCCACAGTCATTTCTTAAAGATAGAGGAAAAATCTGCCAGTGACGGTGAGATAATTTCACCTATATCCAATATAATTCAACTTTATTCAATCAAATGCCATTTTCTTCATGGTAGTGGAATGATCTGCCGCCTTGCCTCGTCCCTTGTTCCCAGAAAATTCATGAAACATGTGGCACTGCATTGGAAATGAGACACTTACCTCACCCTATTCACAGATTTAAAAAAAAAAGACTGAATATGCAAAAAAAATGACAGGTTAAAACATTTTTGCCATGCACATCGCACTTAAAATTATTTTTTAACACCTTTAGATTTTATTCAGATAAATGTCACTGCATTGTTTAATCTAATTACAATCAAACATAGTCAGTGTGGCATCCAAGATGGTTTCGAATTGCAGCCTCTCCAATTTTCCATTATTGTCACTGTTTTTACAAGAGCAGTTTTCCCCATTCTTCCTCCCCCAGGTCTCTGCAGGTTTGATTTATATTATATCTCCCGAATCCTCAGCTTGCTATGATGGCATAACTCTTCGTGATGGCTGGATTTGGACTAAAGCTGCTGTCAGAATAGGATATCTTGCTAATGTGTTGAGCAGGCCTGCTTCAGCAAAAAGAGAGGGAGAGAAAGAGAGTGGGTGGAAGAGAGAGAGAGAGAGAGAGAGAATAACAGAATAGGAAAACTGAGAAAAATACGATGACAAAGTCTTCATTGAGTTTAAAGCAGCAGGAGTTTTGAAGATGGATCTGTTGGAGATTGTCGTTGCTTTGATAGAAGTTGATTGTTTTAGGACAGAGCCACTGTTTCTCTCTCTCTCTCTCTCTCTCTCTGAGCGAGCTGGCTTGACAGCCGTGCACAGCTGCGCCCACAGCTGTGTGTCGGTCCACAGCAGACCCCGCTCTTTATCAGTCTGATTGGTCACATCTGGCATCATTACTTCCAC